>UYYA01005705.1:0-12672 GCA_900624975.1 Angiostrongylus costaricensis | reverse complement strand
AAGAAGGATCCGTACTCTAGAAGCCAGCGTTGGAATACCTTGGCACCCTTCAACTTTTCAGATACATTCCACCGTGGTAGGAGACATCGAACTACATTAATCGTTAGTAGCAGGCTCGTCAGCTAACAAACAAATTTGTTCAAAAACGTCTTTTCTAAATTAATAGTCCCAGAAGTTGGCATCACACGGTCCATGTCTAGCACAATGTTTGGCGGGGACAATATTTCGATTAAAAACAAAAAACTGTAGGAAGAAAAACTGTACAACACAATGGACAGCCTGCAAAAGAACGCTCCGAGCTTTAAAAAAAGGTTCAGTTTTCTCCCTTCACATCTGCACTGAAAACAAATCATTGGAAGGGGAACATGTCAAAACCACCCTGCTACTTTAAAAGAGTAGTTCAGTTTAACAGCGATGCTAATAGGTTTCCATTCAGTGAAAACTTAATGGAAAACTAAAATCCAAACCAGATTTTCGTTGACGATGCCATCTGAAGCTGCGAAAAACGCCAAAACGCGAGAGATGAAGAAGCGTTCGTTTCCGTCCAACTTCTCCCAGTCAGCCATATCTTTCGCAAGATCGACCTGAACCAGGAGTCTAACTAGACTTCACATCGAACGATGACAATGACAACGACCGACCTCCTCCACAGTCCAGAAACATGCGACAGCTTTTTTGTAGAAAGCCCATATATCGTGATGGTTGAGTGGGAAGATTACGAAGCGATGGGGATTTTCAACCAGCAAAGGTTCTTCCTGATCAACTGAGTAATTTTCAATCTAGAAAGTGACATTCATTACCTAAATTCCTTACAAACACAAATAAAACTGTATTTGTCGAAAGCTGAACACACTATTGACAGCAGCATCAACAATCAAACAAAGATTTACCTTTGAAAACTCTTGTACGGAGAGCACCACGCACTTCTCGCCACTAATTTCCTAAACACCACGTCTACTATATAAGATATCGAAGAGTAAAAAAGGGTCCTTGTATAACTCACAATATTTTCTTTCTCTTGAGCACAGCTGTTTATCTGTGATTTCTCCATTGAAATTTCCTAAATGCTAATGTTTACACTGGATATTGAGGAGAGACCAAAGATCTCGTATATAGCCTGCAATTCTCAAGACCGACCTTTCATCAAGTTCGGATTTGATAAATAGCTCCCTACATTCTTCATGAACACACATAAGGTTCTTATTATCTACTGTTTATCAACAGCACCTGGTCTCTCTTCGGATTTCGCATTCTTCTGAGCCAAGAAAGGTCAAGAAAGGCTCACTGGAAGCAAGTGAGTCAAAGACCTCTGCAAACTCGAAAGAAGAATCACGGCATTTAATCTGCAGTCGCATTGGATATAAAACAGCTTCTTTTTCACATACTCAGCGCCCTCTGTGGGACAGAGACCACTTGTATTGAACTGCGTTTCCGAGCACGGCGTTATACGCGCCCTGGTGACCCTGGTATGACATATACCAAATATACGAAAAATGTATATGATATAGTAAGTAATGATATAAACGTAAAAATAACATAACACCACAAATGCGCTGGGGTCCGCACAACTCGTGAAGACGGACCCTCCAAATAACCAAGAAGTAGTATAACGTGACAAAACAATAGTATAATACGAACAACAGTGTAAATACATCAAATACATTATATGTAAATATATATACATTAGTAACTGGATTCCTCAGAATGTCAAACATACCGCAGAAAGACCACCGAGCCGATGGTCAGAGTTCTTAACGACGACCTTGGAAGAAAGAACGCTCGACGAGTCCTTATAACGAGTGGAACCCACTGGCCTACACTTGCACGCGACAAGGAAAAGTGGAAGATTTACTGGGGCTCGCTCGAATCACTCGACGAACAACAGGATGATAGATGATGCAAGTGATATATATGCACACAAATATATATACATATATAAACATATGTCCACACAAACATACACGTATATATATATATATAAATATCTTATACATTTTATAACAACCTCGTGTGTGCTTAACAGGAAAACAGAGAGTAACTTACAATGTTTTTCTTCGTGAGCACTGCCTCTCACTCGCGACTTCTTTTCTTTCATTTCCCAAACTTTATCATTACTATATAGAGCAGTGAGGATAAGTAAAAGCTTTGTACAACTTCAAAATCTTTTCTCGTAAGCTTTTTCGTGGAATCCCTGGTTTGTCCCTACTAAATCCCTCAGTGCTACGTTTAACACATTACGATAGTGAACAAGCAGTGAGGAAATCACAGATAACTCACCGTACAATTGCTCTTCTGAGCGTTTTCGTCTATTCGTCGCTCTTCAAGCGTCATCTACAAAGGAAAAACCTTGAAAAGAAGCTAGTTACACGTAAGCATCTACGCCACTAACAAGTAAAAATATGAACATTCGATAGTTGACTGGGATAAAAATCGATAGAAGGGATTCGAAACGAAGTTACTACTCTTACTGCAAAGAACAAACAACNNACATATATAAACATACGCACACACACATATATATGTGTATATATCTCATAGCTTTTATAATAACAACCTCGTGTGTGCTTAACAGGAAAACAGAGAGTAACTTACAATGTTTTTCTTCGTGAGCACTGCCTCTCACTCGCGACTTCTTTTCTTTCATTTCCCAAACTTTATCATTACTATATAGAGCAGTGAGGATAAGTAAAAGCTTTGTACAACTTCAAAATCTTTTCTCGTAAGCTTTTTCGTGGAATCCCTGGTTTGTCCCTACTAAATC
The DNA here is from genome assembly GCA_900624975.1 of Angiostrongylus costaricensis. Taxonomy (NCBI): domain Eukaryota; kingdom Metazoa; phylum Nematoda; class Chromadorea; order Rhabditida; family Metastrongylidae; genus Angiostrongylus; species Angiostrongylus costaricensis. The sequence continues at coordinate 9,911 of UYYA01005705.1, read as the reverse complement.
CCTCAGTGCTACGTTTAACACATTACGATAGTGAACAAGCAGTGAGGAAATCACAGATAACTCACCGTACAATTGCTCTTCTGAGCGTTTTCGTCTATTCGTCGCTCTTCAAGCGTCATCTACAAAGGAAAAACCTTGAAAAGAAGCTAGTTACACGTAAGCATCTACGCCACTAACAAGTAAAAATATGAACATTCGATAGTTGACTGGGATAAAAATCGATAGAAGGGATTCGAAACGAAGTTACTACTCTTACTGCAAAGAACAAACAACACAAAATGTTGATGAAACAGCAGACGGACAATCGGCGGCATTCGGAGACGCGCCTTCCCGCCGTACTTGTCCATTCAAATTCTCCCGCGCATGCGAAAGTACCCCTTTGTTGAGCCTTTACTCTGGAGCAACGTTACATCGTCGTTTATCCGTTTGTGGAAACGTATTTTTGAAGTCGTTAGAATTTGCGTCCTAGGCTTTTTCTTCTACTTTCAGGTTTATTTCATACAAGAACAAAGTATTGAAGTTAACTCTTGTGTTTATTACCTGTTATTACTTGTATTGAATACATTGTTGTGCTCAAAACATTGAAGCGGTTAACCATTAGCATTTCGGAACTAAACAAATATATCGTAGATCATAATGGACTTTACTGTTTGAATCAAGAGAATAAAGGATAAAGCTCTTGACGTTGACAAATCCTTAAGGGTTGCGTCATGCTTTCAACTTCATTAAGTATCGTTGGAGGTGGTTGAATGCATATCTGGCCTTTACAATGACTCGCAAATTTGCCGACCGCCGGAGTGTTGGAGTCTTGGTTGCTGGGATCGATTTCGTGTGTGTGTAGCAGTGGTGCCTCAAACCGCTGCGCCACACGCCCAGTTGAATCAAAAGCCATTGGAATTTACAGATCTTGTTCTCTTATTCTGGAAAGATATGATTCCCTTATTTTAATCTGTGACACTTTTTTTTCTTGCTTTTCCTTTTTTGATTATTGTTTTGATGCTCGTACTTTTTGCTTAAAATCAAATGAAGGTAAGGTACCACATACTTCGTAACCTATTTAGTAGTGTATATACTTCCTTAATTACTTGATACGTGAACGGCCCGTAGTCACTGGTTCTGCGAGTTCCAGCATAATTGTCATTTTTCGGAGATTTGTTGGTTAAGCCGTTGTGGTCACCAGGAATCCCGAGGTCAGCCTGTATAAAGTCTGCCTCAGGTCTTCAGCACCGCAGGAAGTCGCAGCCCTTATGGATTAGAGGGATATTTGCCACCATACGACTTTGATACCAGGACGGTGGTGGATACTGGTATTTGTTTACTCTTAGTTTGGCTTCCTGATGGAAACGCCGGGCTCCTTCTCAGCTTGGGAGACCCTGCCGAGGGGACGGAACCCCCGCTGTAAGTCGCAGTCCTACACCCAGGAACACCTCCTAGCCACGATGAGGCGGTTCAACGTGTTAATTAACTTTTAACTGAAAGAAACATAAATAATGGACAACGATATCTTCGTTTCCGTCCAATATAAGCTGACTTGTCTGCACTAATTTATAAAATTTTCAAACTCACTCAACTGATTTCCTCCTACCCATACTCCATGAAATGCTTTCGAACTGCGAGCTTCGTGGTTCCTGCTTTACGATTTTCTGTTTTCTTCATTAACTTCACTGAATACCGGTTGATAACATTCTTTTCGGAACACTGGCGTAATCGTTCAACGGTTTTTCATGAGGAGTGAGTTGATCCCAGACAAATCTGATACAGTTTTCTGAAGCCTGGGGAAGCTAAGCCTGGTGGGCAGAGAACCGAGTCGAACTGGCACCTTTCTCACAGTGAGCAGCGGCAGTATCACAGTGCCACCTTCAGCGAAGTCAAGTTTTACAACGAGGTCCGTTTTTCTCTCTAATGCTCTTCCAACAATTAAATAGGTTACGAAGTATGTGGTCTGAAATTATCAAAGATTATATTAGAAGGGGAAAATACAACAATTATGCAAGCGGTGTAATAAACGAATAGTCGGTGGTTTCATCACGTTGTTGGTCAAGAAAGCTTTTCATCCATCAGCAGGTTGTTATTAGAATTTATCGTGAAAAGCTTCCACAGAACCAGAAAGGAAGGTGAATAGCCTTTGTGGTGAAGACAGGGAGTTATACTACAGATAGCGCAGGACTCTAGTAGAAATCAGCTCAACCATTTTGCAACGAATTTGATAAAGAAGACAAAATCTTCAAAAGGCTGATCACGGAACACATAAATCTAAAGAATTTCTTGACCGAAGGATGCTAAAGAAAGCGCTCAAAGGAGTAAAATTCTGGGATCTTTCGATGAAGGGCCTTCAAAAAAAAAAATAAAAATGATGCTACAGTGGCGGATGTTTATGAGCTTCAACTGATGTTGATTGAACGAAGTATTAGGTCTACGGAAATTGATCTTCAATTTCGGCCCACGTTTCAAAAATGATGTGTCCCAAATCAGAATAGAATCGAAGTTAAATCGAAAAGATCAATAAATCAAAAACTGTTGGCTGGTGCCCTTTTGTTGACCGATGCTAGGTGCAGCCGTTGAAGTTTCTGGTTCATTTTGTTGCTTTTCTAGACGTGTTCCTCCGCCGTAATCATTTCACTCGGATTCCGGTAGCTGTGATGTCTTAAACCACAAGTGAATTAACAAACGTTCAGCGTGACCTGCTCTTGGTGCAATTACGGATTTGGGTTGAAATGCAGAGCTTCATCGTGGTCGAAAAGTACTCTCGTAATTGTCGGTTATCTCGTTCTGAAAAAGACTCAAAAAGTCTCACTCTACAAGTGACCGATTGGAGTTAGCTGGAGAGTTAGTACCTTCTTTACCGAGTTACACCGCCCATTTCTCTCGGCGTTTATAATTATAGTTCTATTGGAACATAAATATAAACTGATTTGCGTAATTAACAACGTACAGTGGTGACTGTCTTCGTATACTTCGCGTTGTATGGGATGGTTGGTCAGTAGAATGTCATCGTTCGCGAAAAGCAGTCGTCACTCTTTATTTTTTGCTCTTCTTCGCAAGCGCATCATGCACACCTGCATTAAGAAAATCCTTAGATCCGCCGGAACTTTTTCCTGAATTCAAAAGGTACGATAATTCGTGAATTTGTTGTGAAGTTGCTATGATTCGTTGTTTCGCTCCCAGAATAATGTTTCTGTCTATTGGAAGGCAGAGGAGATCACCCATATATTCGTTGAATCTGTGGAACGGCTTGTAAGGCTTCACCAAGAATAATTCGCTTTTTTCATGATACTTGATACTGGAACGGCCCGTCTTCATTGGTTGTGCGGGCTCCAGCATAGTCACCATTTTTCGGAGACTTGCTGGTTAAGCCATTGTGGTTCCCTGGAATCCCAAAGTCAGCCTGGCCAAAGTCTGCCCCAGGCCTTCACCACCACTGGCAGTCGCAGCCCTTGTGGATCAGAGAGAGATTTGCCGCCATGGGACTTTGATACCAGGACGGTGGTGGATCCTGGTATTGGTTTACTCTTAGCTAGGCTTCCTGATGGAAACGACGGACTCCTCAGCTTGGGAGACCCTGCCGGGGGGACGAAACCCCCGCTGTACATCGCAGTCCGATACCCAGGAACACCTACCAGTCACGATGAGGCGGTAAACCGTTGGGAGGGTTTTCTTGATAAGCCTCAGTAATAGTCCGTGAAGGATTAAACTTCAATGGATTTCTACCTATCATATGTTCAGGCATACTAAGTCATATAAAGAGGTTTTTATCGTAAAAATTGGTCTATGGTTGGGGTTGATGTCGCGACATAGGACTCGTTTTATTAAATGTGTGATTAAACATGTGTAGCACCTGCTTTCGTACATTTTTGTCCAACTGTTACGAGTAAAAGTAGTTTAAACCAACATTCACATAGACAGGACACCTACTTTCTCCTTACGTAGAAAGATCGCCCTATTTGAAATATTTGTTAGGTATTAAGTATTAAAGCAATTTCGTCACCTTGAATGTTGACGGAGTTGTGTTACTTGTGCACTTAACTTGGAAGTTCCAAATTTTGGCATACAATCGACTTTGTGTGGCCCAAGGCGATATAAGATTGACAAACTTAGGTATCAGTGCATATAAATAGGTTTTATCCTAATATGCTTACCTGTACAACATCGGACGACTAATTGAAATTATTTGCTGCGATATTCGCAGGACTCTGGACCGCTGGTGTCTGTGGTGGGAACCGAACACGCTGCTACCTTTTCCGGGGGCTAACCTGTTTACCACCACACCATAGTGGTCCTTCATTTCGCCTTTTTGTCAGCCGTGTTTTATACGCGCTATTCTGTACTCGCATGGCATGGTGGTGAACGCGTTAGCCCTCAGAAAGGTAATAACGTGTTCGATTCTCACCACAGACACCTGCACTCCGGAATTTTGCAGATGTCTCAGCATCGTTGTGGGTATATTTCGCATCCGGAGAGGAAAAAAGCCACACAAAGATGAGTTCAGCGGAAACAAGGCCCAGTTTCACCTGCCCTCTATCTTCGACAAAGGACAGCTAAAAAGCGACACTTGAAATGACCAACATAGAGGATTCAGTACTATTTTTTGAAATATCACCAGTGCTATAAGACATCAGCTAGTTCAAATCCGCTTTTATGATTTATGTACAATGCAAAATCACATGGTTTACTCTAGCTGGAGAGGGTGATTGAAGGAGTTTGGGCACGGTGTAGATGATTTCTAGTAAAGCGTGCGAGGAAGGCTATATTAGTGGAACGGGTAAACAATTCTGTATCCTGGTAAACGAACACCTAGACCCCGAACTTGATTTTAAACCAAATACTCCACTAAGCTCCCGTTGGACAGGAAGACTTAATGGAGATTTTGAGGTAGAAGTGAACATCCTCGCGCAGGAATTTGAAAGATCACGAAGTAGAACTCTCGAGAGATTTCGAATAATTTCCAAAAATCCAGAAGTGAGAGCAAGGATGAGGTCCCCGTGATCGCATGTGACCTTGTTCTGTGACTTCGGGCCAGCAAAACAAAGCTCAACAGAACAGAAATGATAGTACCGCTAAAAGATCGCATGCGAAGTGGACGAAAAGCAGCATTTCGTCTTTGGGAAGCCTTTTATGTATTTCATTTGAGAGGCAGAAGTTTTTCCTATTTCTCGACTACATTGTGGCTTTCGATGAAAGGCAAATTCTTTAAGACAGCCCACGATGTTCACCGCAATGGCGGGACCCAGGTGAACCTCCTAATCTCTTCATAAAACCGAATTTAAACGACGTAAGAGTTGTGGTAGCCTTATCGCTCGCTGCAGATAAACACACTCAAATGGACTTATGAGTTTTGACTACTAAACCAAAGCAGATAGGTATTACCAGAAAATAGACAAGCACCAATAAATGGGACTAAACAATTGTTGTATATATATATATATATGTATATCGCTTTGGAGCAGCGATAGATTAATGGCTAGTGACGTCGTTCATAAGGAAAGTCGCTAGTTCAATCCTCTTCTCAATGCTCTTCTCCAATCCACGTGGAAACACCTTAGCCCAGCTATCTATCTATCTCCAATATTGCAAGTAGATTTCCGTCGGCCAGTATTCTACGCCATTCGCCTTACACAAAAGAATATGAAATCCGCACCAGTCGAAACAACATTCAAAGACCATTGTGTGCGATGAATGCGAGGAAAACAAATCGAATGCTAGAAGTGCTTGGAACCACGCAGTAAATGTGATGACTGATCCTACATGTAATAATAACTATTTCCCAAATATATTTATTTGTGTTCTTATAAGCTGATCTTCTTAAGCTGACGCGAGGTCGGTACAGATCTTCGTTGTCGTTGTCGTTGTTTTGATGTTATTGAACGTTGGCTGACGTTTCGGCGACTTCGCCTTTCTCAGAGCCTGGACGTACTTTATGTTAGAATACTTTTTATTATTCGGTGGAAAAGAAGGTTAAAGTATTAATGAAGATCAAACTTTCAAATAGACGCCATATTGAACAGAAAGGCCACTCACCGTGACGTTACGTGCGGAACTGTCCCACACGTAGTTCACGTGGAGTCGCGAGCAAGACACGCCCAGGGGTCAAAATATCATTTTGGAATAGGGCGCCAGGTCATGCGTGATAGTGAGGCATTCGTCCTTCCGGTTCATCTTTGGACTTCTGAAATTTATCCAAGACGCCTCAAGAGTTTTGCGCGTTGATGTTTTCGATTCCTGTGTTGGGACGGCTCGATTATATAAGAATACCAAGTAGTTAAGACGATTCGGTCGGAGTTTGCTGCTCGCCTTTGTGTACGCCACGCGCGACTTCTTGTAAGTAGCGAGCACAATGCCGAAAACCTCAAACTTGGGTAATTAAACCGTTTATCATAATTATACAACAATTATGGCATAACAATACAACTGTACAATTAATACAACAATGATGCAAGTAATGAATAGGCGCAGCCTGATTTCTTGTGTTCAGGTTGCTCAAGAGTGAAGAGGTTGTGCTATGACTTCGACCACATGAGATCGATGTGAGGAAAGGATATGGTGATTTGGGCAGCATTGCTGTAACCTGAGCTAGTCAGCCGTGGAGCCGTTTATATACCTTTTAGGCTGGGCGCAGTCAGACTACAATAGGCGGAGTCGGGTTACAGTAGGTGGAGTCAGGCTACAGTATGCGGAAGGACGTCTGCTGGAAACATTTCACAAGCGTTGCAATCTGATAAGGCGATAGTCAAAGCATAGGACTGTAACTGCAGATGTTTTTCATGAGATAACCGCCAACGAAGTATTAGCCATATGGTTATCAGATCGTCATGAGGTCACCGGAAACAGTATTTGAAACTACCTGGTGCCAGCTTTGTGGTAGGGTGCATCAACCTCTGCAGAAGTCACTTAAGACCCTCCGTATAGCGCAAACTGATGGCAAGTCTTTTGCACGTCTGATCGTTCTTACTTGATTTCAAAGGTTATATTGTAGACTTCTGTTGTCATAATGTGCGACTACTTCTAATCCAGTTGAAAATTCTTCAATTGTTTTGTTAGTGAAACAGAAAATAGGAGTTGTAGTAGATCCTTTTGTTTTCTAATCCCTTCACTGAGTTTTGTACTAAAAAAACCGCTGCTTTCTCCCTATTCGTTCACTTTCCCAAAAAAAGGGAAGAGCAAGCCTACACATTGTTACGTATTGGAATGTTCTAATCAATTTATAGTAGATTACTGTTTGCTAACTATTTTATACGTTTCAACTTTTACTTATTGGCTATTCGTTTTTCCTGGCCAATCATGATGTGAAATACGACCACAAAAATGCTGTAATCTGACCAAACCTCGGAGCCTCGGGTGAAGCTGCGAACTCGTGATTACCTTTACCGGGCCTCACCTGCTATCCACCACACCAACCTAGGCTATTGCTTTGCCTCTCTCTCAGTCACGTTTTTACGCTATCGCGAGTTCGGAGCTTAATTGAGGTTACGAGTTTTGATCGTTTTTCATCATCCTTGTAACTATTTCATTTACTTTTTGTTTAAGTCCAAAATACGGATGACGGATCCCAATACATCTTGCATTCAACTCGTTTCCTCGTGTCCATTACCCATGAATGCCATCAAACTTGTGCGCGGAATGAGGTATTACTTGAGAGATTTGCCTTCATTATAAATGAAGTTGAATGCTGGTCGAATTGATTCCTTCTGGAGTCTCGGGATAACCTTGCTAAAGCGTTCCCTAATTAACGTGGATTTGAAGTACCTTCTTCCAGTCAATACTAGCTCTCATTTCCTAACCTCGGAGAAATGGGAATGCCGGTTAGCTCAAAGCGGTTTCGAACTAGCGACCATGCTTATATTGCACTGTATCACTGAACATTGTGCTTCCCGCATCATTTTATTTCTTCAGTTGTTCAACAAATTCGTAATTGTACCGGTGTTTTGGTAAGTGCCCATCATTTTTCGATAACAAGAAGACTTGAAATACTCGACTTTGCCCCATCGTTTGCCTTATCGCATCAGAGGTATACGTAATTTTTCTTGGACATTACCTTCATTTGATTTTAAGCAAAAAGTACGAGCATCAAAACAATAATCAAAAAAGGAAAAGGAAAAAAAAAAGTGTCACAGATTAAAATAAGGGAATCATATCTTTCCAGAATAAGAGAACAAGATCTGTAAATTCCAATGGCTTTTGATTCAACTGGGCGCGTGTGGCGCAGCGGTTTGAGGCGCCACTGCTACACACACATGAAATCGATCCCAGCAACCAAGGCTCACCAAGCCTTCCATCATTCCGGCGATCGGCAAATTTGTACCAGACTTCTCTGAGAGGATAGCAGCACTGGCTCAATACATCGGTAGGCCATCGCGAGTCATTGTAAAGGCCAGATATGCATTCAGTCATCTCCAACGATACTTAATGAAGTTGAAAGCATGACGCAACCCTTAAGGATTTGTCAACGTCAAGAGCTTTATCCTTTATTCTCTTGATTCAAACAGTAAAGTCCATTATGATCTACGATATATTTGTTTAGTTCCGAAATGCTAATGGTTAACCGCTTCAATGTTTTGAGCACAACAATGTATTCAATACAAGTAATAACAGGTAATAAACACAAGAGTTAACTTCAATACTTTGTTCTTGTATGAAATAAACCTGAAAGTAGAAGAAAAAGCCTAGGACGCAAATTCTAACGACTTCAAAAATACGTTTCCACAAACGGATAAACGACGATGTAACGTTGCACCAGAGTAANCCAGAGTAAAGGCTCAACAAAGGGGTACTTTCGCATGCGCGGGAGAATTTGAATGGACAAGTACGGCGGGAAGGCGCGTCTCCGAATGCCGCCGATTGTCCGTCTGCTGTTTCATCAACATTTTGTGTTGTTTGTTCTTTGCAGTAAGAGTAGTAACTTCGTTTCGAATCCCTTCTATCGATTTTTATCCCAGTCAACTATCGAATGTTCATATTTTTACTTGTTAGTGGCGTAGATGCTTACGTGTAACTAGCTTCTTTTCAAGGTTTTTCCTTTGTAGATGACGCTTGAAGAGCGACGAATAGACGAAAACGCTCAGAAGAGCAATTGTACGGTGAGTTATCTGTGATTTCCTCACTGCTTGTTCACTATCGTAATGTGTTAAACGTAGCACTGAGGGATTTAGTAGGGACAAACCAGGGATTCCACGAAAAAGCTTACGAGAAAAGATTTTGAAGTTGTACAAAGCTTTTACTTATCCTCACTGCTCTATATAGTAATGATAAAGTTTGGGAAATGAAAGAAAAGAAGTCGCGAGTGAGAGGCAGTGCTCACGAAGAAAAACATTGTAAGTTACTCTCTGTTTTCCTGTTAAGCACACACGAGGTTGTTATTATAAAAGCTATGAGATATATACACATATATATGTGTGTGTGCGTATGTTTATATATGTATATATATATCACTTGCATCATCTGTTATCCCGTTGTTCGTCGAGTGATTCTAGCGAGCCCCAGTAAAACTTCCACTTTTCCTTGTTGTAGGCCAGTGGGTTCTACTCGTTATAAGGACTCGTCGAGCATTATACCTTTCTTCCGAGGCCGTCGTTAAGAACTCTTACCATCGGCTCGGTGGTCTTCCTGCGGTATGTTTGACATTCTGAGGAATCCAGTCACTAGTGTATATATATATATATATTTATATATATATATTTACCTATAATGTATTTGATGTATTTACACTGTTGTTCGTATTATACTATTGTTTTGTCACGTTATACTACTTCTTGGTTATTTGGAGGGTCCGTCTTCACGAGTTGTGCGGACCCCAGCGCATTTGTGGTGTTATGTTATTTTTACGTTTATATCATTACTTGTAACGAAATGGTTAGCGGCGAAGTGTAGCGGTTTAGATTGATGTAGAATATTAGCCACGCGGGTCTTTTAGTTGTTGT
>UYYA01005704.1:0-12701 GCA_900624975.1 Angiostrongylus costaricensis | reverse complement strand
AACTCTAGTCTCACTGACGAGTGATTGCTGATGTCGAAAGATCGATAGAACCAGCTAATAGACAGGCGAAACGATGGACCGGCGTGGTGTGGTGGTGAACGCGTTGCTCCCCGGAAAGGACAATAGCACGTTCGTTCACCACCGCAGACATCTGCAGTCCGGAGTTTTGAAAATATCTCTGCGTAAGAACAACATTTTTTTGTTCATGCCAAACGATTTTGCTTTTCTGGAACTTTGTATCACCTTCCTATTCTCTTTACGGTGTTTTGCCAAGGGAGTGAGGTGGAACTTCTGAATGTTTACGTTTGTCAAGATTGTATTCAAAAATGTTGAAAGCTTCCATTTTTTTTCAGTTGTCATGAAGATTTGAAGTTTAATTGGATTTGGAAAGAAGCTGACATTCCAGGAAAATGTGAGTAGAGTTTATTAAACCATCGAGTGATCTAGTTTTCGAAAAATTACAGTTCGTCTCAATGATATCCGCATGAAGTTCAGGTGGGAACTGGGGAAGAAGTTAACAAGGAGAAAGTTCTTCAGTACAGAGAAACCCTCGATAAATTATTGGAGGAAACGGGCAAAATTTCGAGTAGTACTGATCTCCTGCAATTTCAGGTCCATCGTTGTAAAGTCAAGTGGAATTTTTTTTTCAGCTGAACTTGGAAGTTTGATTGATTATCTTCTTTTAACTTCATTGGTTGACATGTGTGTAAGTGATTACTAGGTCCATTTAAGATTGATAGCGGCTGTTTTATTTACGGGTTTGCCAAATGTGCTTCAGAGTAGATATCAGTTATTTACTGTTTCTCAACATCAAATTTCCGCATACTTGCTAAGTAACTACTGGGCGTGTGATTTTTTAAGACACTTAAATGGTTCTTGCAGTGAAACTATACCTGAACAATACCCACAGGACCTCTCACTCCACCGAATCCCATGTTTTGGAAAAATTCAGCAAATACCTTCTGGGAGGACACGCAGCAACCAAACTTCTAAGGAAAGCACTTGAGAGGATCGTATCGGGAATCTCTGTCGAATCGAAGGATAAATCAGTTTGTATCTTATTAATAAAGAGGGATGCGTAGCCNCCTCTAAAGGTTCTAGTAGTTCGTGCAGCTAAAGTTGGGCCATTTTTTAAGGCAGCCAATTGGGCGATCAGATTACAGAGGTTTAGAAATTTTCCTTTTAGGGGAAGATTTTTGCAAAAACTCTCGAATAACTTTTGCTTAACTAACAAATATGCTTAATTCATGCTTTCCGCTTACATCAATCAGTCGATAGTTCTTTTGCAGATGAATACCAATGCAATATGTCTATCTGCTTTTTACTGTACTGGAGTGATAACAATATTTCTGGTCATTCAACCGTGAGCCTGATGGAACTAGTTTCTTAATGTCTTGCAGGATGTGCTTGCAAGTGGTAATAAAGTGGGTTTAATGTAGCTTATCCGTCCAACTAAGTGATAACTGATCTGCAGTTCTTTTCTTCCTCAACTTTCAGAATTGTGTCCACGTTTAACACTGACTGTACAAAGTGTATGGCAGCTACGCACTTTCATAGCAAGGTGTCATCGTAGAACTGCTATATTATCTCTTCCTGAAATGGTTTTTTAGAGTGACGTAGCATCTGTATAAAGAGCGACTAAACTTGTTTATTCACAAAATCGTGCATGTTTTCAGCAGTCTTCTACAACAGTGGCAATATTTGTTACCACTTTTACTATCGATTGATGTTGTTGCCTTTTAGCCTACTGAAGATCGTGGATTGGAATTCAGTTAAGGTTGATATTCCTCACCTTTTTCTTGTAACCAGCTTAGGTTAAGTTGGTTCTTGTTACATTTTTTCGAAGTATGTTTTGTTTTAGTACACGAATTTGCGTGGTTCCGTCGGATTCACTGTGGAGTGTAAGTGAAATAGGTGCAGATGTGTTGGAACAGATGAATGATGGTCTTGATTTTTGTTGCGTCAATCAACTTTCTTAGGAATAGCGTGGTGCCGAGGTGACGTCAGTGTAATGCTGGCTGAGGAAATTTGTCGGTTTATTTTATGACCTCTTGATTACATTTATTTGTTTTTTGATAACTCTTTCAGCTGCTTGTTTTTATTTCCTGAAGGGTAGCCACACTTTCCATGTAATCATTGTTTGATTAGTTATTAAGGTCCTATTTAAGTCTTCAGAATATCATTTACAGTATTTAGAGAGGTTGACGATCTTCATCCTTATGATGCAAAGAAAAATAAGTTGAATGCTTTTCTCATATATGCTGAAATTGTGTCAAACCCTCTTAAGGATGTTGGCTACCATATAAATGATCCGATAATGATTGCTAACTTTCTGTAGATTAATCATTAAGGCTTTCAAGTAGTATGCTCATGTGCTTTGGCCAATATCGTCTCGTTTTTTCTAAACAGTATCCGTGATGTGATTCTGCGTACAGAAGATATTTGATCGACAGATGCCAATAGCTCACCTGGTAGAGAAATTGACGCTAAAGTGGAGAAGTGAGGCATTGAACATGAACAGTTCCACAACAACTGACTTTCTTGAGTGGCAAAAGGTTGCTGTTGCCGTCGCGTCCACTTCTCAGCCAATATCACTGCAAGTGTATAGAGGTAAGGAGACACTGCAGGGTCAACTGTTATGCTAGTTCAAAAGGCAGTCATTAACCATTTCTTTTCGAAGTATTCTGCAAAAAGGATATGAAAGGGCAAGGAGCATTATCTATATCTTAACTTAGTATAACTGATCTACGGATCTCCCTTATACGAGGGAGCTCGAGTCGGTTAGTTCCGAGGCTACGTGGCGCATTCCCAGGGTGGGAGGTTAATCACGGACCGAAAGCGACCGTGCTTCTCTGAGACGCAGATGCATCCATTGGATGGACTTCCTGTTTCTGCTGCGCCAATTTGGCACATAATTTTTGTATTTACGGGGCATATTCATAAATACGTGTGTGGGTGCGTTTTAGGTTATCTAGATTCTATTCTACAAATCAATTCGGTCAAAAGTCTGCAATCAAGTATCAGGGAAGCATATGGGAGGCGGTTAGGAGTTGCCTCCAACAAATAACCTCTATGTGCACTCTGAGAGAGACTGGCAAGCTACCCGTGGATATACTTAGCCCCACATTCAGGGCTCAGCAAGCTATATGTGGGCATCAAAAAGCTAAACACAGTAAGATAATTCTTATTCTTCTGACCCGGAAAGACCCCTGGTTGTGGCCGTGTTGGGTACGACGAGTCCTGAAAGAGTGCTAAGATCTCAGGACCATTCGAGGGTGCCTAAATCGCAAAGTAGTAAGGTGACAATCTGTACCTAAATGCACGAACACTGTCACCTGTGTCCTCGGTAGAATTCTTGATCATGGAGGGAAGAAGAATAAAATACGTCATCGGACTGGTCTAGACGAGACGACGCCACCCATTCAACGCCATCTATGACACTGGAGAAGAACTGTTCCGCGGAATATATAGTCAATAGATGAGTCGGCGGAGTCGGCGTTTTCGTCAATGCGGGTTTGTCACTTCGCACCCATTCATTAAAACAGCTAACAACTTGAATCGGACGTTTACGAATGAAGAGATGCGGATCAATACCGGCTTTGGCAATCTTCGTCGTTTATGGACGAACGTCGAGGTATGACGAAGAAGAAATTGAAAAGTTCTATATGGATTTGTAAAAGTTCTACAGAGAGGATCGTACGATCTGTTAGGTTATCAGTGGGAATTTTAACTCTAAGGCTGGACCAAGAAGAACGTCTGAAGAACGTCACATTGGTACCCACAGATTACAATGGAACGAACAGGGTGAGCTGCTTTCCGAGTTTATCATGATTACCAAGACTATTCATGGAGACTGGCAATTTCAGAAGCCCTACCCTCAACACTGGACGTGGGAGTCTTCCAGTGGAGAGTACCATAACGAAATAGACCACATCATAGCAAATCGAAGGTATTACCTTGTTGTTGTCCCAAAATTCTGCTCGAAATCATGCCATCGCCTCATTCTTGCAAGATTTGATTTTTAGCAGGAAGTAGAAAAAGCCTCTATATTCCAAAAACGAAGTTGCAAAACTACCATAAACGGGGATTTATTCATCAGTCGATTTTTCATAACATGCCGCTCTTGTCAACATCAACGAGGAAAACGATCAGCTCATTCAACATCTTCACTTTATCGCTATGAATGCCGAGAGTTCAAAAGTCACCAAGAGACGTCTGTTTCCAGAAACACTCGAGCTGATACGCCGGAGTGAAATCGCACGAGCTGCAGGCAGCCGCGAACTGACATTCGAACTTGCAAAACAATGCAGACAGGCGATAAAACGTCTTAAAGAGAGAAGAGCAGCAGTTATGATCGAAGCTGCAGAGGCAGAGAAATTGATTTTAAAGGCGTTGAAACGCCCACCGAAGCTTCGAAAACCACAATACGGAGAAAATTGCACTCTGGTTCCCGGACGGAACAATTACGGCTTCCAGAAAGCAATGGGGATAATCATCCTCGATTACTACTCAGATTTAATCAATTGCCACATTATTCTTCCCCTTATAAAATAAAGGAGGATGGATATGTCGTACCACCGGCTCTCCACTGCGAAATCCGACGTGCTATTTTGTCGGTGAAAAACCGAACAGAGCGAGTTCCGGGCAGGACAAGATCTGAACACCTGAGGAACTTTTCGCTAGTCCTCATGAATACACTCGCTCGGCTTTTCACACGTTACCTGTCTGAACGTAAGGTACCTACTCATTGGATGGCCACCCGGACCGTGCTATTGTTTAATAATGGTGACCCTCTACGATATTGGTGACTATCACCCAATTTACCGGCTGTCTGTCGTCTACAGACTGTTCACTCGAGTTATCCTAAACGGGATTCGACAAGGAACACCTGACTCCAAAAGAAAAAGGGAAAGGACACCGCCTTAACGCACGTGTCAGAAACTAAGTCGCTGCGTAAGCAGAATAAAAGACCACTGAGCTTTATTGAACATACCGTCGAAAGGACGATCTTAGGAGCACCCAGTATCACACGGATAATGGAAGGGATCCGAAGCTCGGAATTATGTCAGCTATCTAAAACCAAAGATGTAATTTTTTATGCCAAGCAGACAATGGTAAGGTGCGCTGGGCACGTAATACGTGCGAATGACAACCGATGGACAAGAGCCGTTAGTGACTGCATTCCTCGGGATGTCAAACGTACTGCGGGATTAGCGACTCCCTAGAGCGAGCAGAACCAAATCACCTACTCTTGCACCAGACATTGACAACTATAATATTTGCTAGCGTGCGCTCGAGTCACTGGACCTTAAACAGGAAGACAGGTGGTGCAGGTGATCCCTGATGCCTCGTCCTCGCATGCCGTTAGGGCACAGGCACGCTCTTTTCCTGTTTCATTCCTGCCATTGATGTCATAGCATGTTTAAGCGATGCATGGATGGAAACCTCTTGTCTTGCTGGACGAAATCCTCCTTTCTCATTTGCTCCTGTGTTTGATCAATGAGCTTTGCAGTAAAAAACAGGATGAAATACAAGTTGTGAGCTCCAAGAAATCAGAATTTCATCGTGGTAGAACAAGGGAACTCTTGAGCTGTGGGCAAAAATTTGGAAACGTAATGGTTTCAACTATGATTTTGCACTTTCATTAATAGCTAAAATGTATTGATTCAAAATTGAAAGCGGTTATTATTTTCACGTTTTCCGACTCTTATAGAGTTCATATCTTTGCATAGCAGTTAAACTGTTGTGTAGTACTTATACGAAAGCGTAAAACTTGAAACCGGATATTGCAATCATCTGTAGGGATTTGCTGAATGCACTGAATGCTCATTTCGAATTCCTATTTTCGTCTGTTTTTCTGGATAATACTCAGAGTTCTTGCAGGAAAGTGTTTGTATTTTTTTTTATTCGACCTGTCTTTTACATCTACTGTGCGGATTCCTAGACCTTTCGCATCGGATTTTTTTTCTTCGCGTTCATCATCCATGGAGGTCTTCCAAGTTATTACTTGTGGCTTCGGCTGCTGCTCGAGGAGTTTCCATTCATCAGGAATGTCACTGAATGATGTTTGTGCAGATTATCCCTGAAATTCTGAGACATCAAGGCTAGAGCATTCCCACCTACATTGAAGAGAGTTAATTTTTCGTTGACAACTCGGGTACGTCCCCTGAAAGGCTCTTGTATCCTTGTTTATTCCCGAACATGTGCTAAAATCGGAAAAATGCAGAGAAAGTATGATATTTAACACAATTTTGCTCTTGCTTCTGAGGGGAACATTTTGAATTCTCGTGTCCATGTTTTGTTGGTCAGGAGAGAAGTGTTTTAGTGAATGTTTTACAGCATTGCTCTGTGATGACAATTGAGTTACGGATGATTTTATACAGTAGAGAAAAGAAGACTACGATAGTTCATTGTTTTATGTACGTATTAAATTGGTTGTTTAATGTAACTGTAACAATGGTAAGCTGCCCCCCATTGTAATTCATCAAAGTACGTACAGTTTTCTTTGTTTGGCAACGATTTTTTAGGGATCTTGAATGAGCTCGCGAATCGATATGCATACTTGTCGTTACGTACTCCCATTTGTCATCTGTAATTCATTTAGCTGTACAATTCGTGATAAATTCTTACGATTAAAAGTCAGATTTCCATTGAACCATTCGCTAAACTTTGCTATATGGTTTAACTTTCGTTTAAACCACACTTTCCTTATCAAATTGTTGGATTCCTCGATTTGCCTAGAAGAGTAGCCAAGCCATGCGCCGTAATTCGACAACCACGAAGTCGTAACCATGAGAGATGCTAATCAATTGGGAAAAGAAGTATCATCAACGATTCTGGTAATCATCATGTGAGTCATGCTGCCACAAAGGCTTCACAATCTTTGTCATGCACCACACTTTACATTAAACGCCGTTTTTTGTTCAATATACAGGTATTTGTGGAGGGTATAAGTAGAGATAATGCAGTTGAAAGGAAGAGAACTTCATTATAAATTAGCGTGCTTTATAAGGCGAATGAACGGTGGCTTTGCACCACTTAAAAACATATGTTTGAACTGGATGCATAACAGAAAGCATATCCAGCAACTCTCTCCACACTCTTCACTTAAACGATATGTGAGGAAAAGTCTTATCGAGAACTTTGAAATGTATTCCTTCTCTTGTTTGAAGTTTATTGGCATGACAGAATTCTTAAGCCGGAGATATACGTAAACACTCATGCAATAAACAGAAAAAGAATGCAAATTCTGGCAGTTATATGAGGATGTAGCTCTTTAGGGAACTGATGAACGCTNAAGATCCGTTGGCACAGTGACCTGAAGCAAATAAAGATCGATCACTTGTCAAGCATTAATTCTGAAAACAGGGAGCAAAGAAGCAAGTTGATCTCGATATCTTGGTGGTAATTATTTCATATCTCACTTGAACGTTCGTAAATATTGGTAATATATTTCATCTCTTTTGGCGTCGGAATGTGTCATCGGTGCAGTTGTCATTCATGTTCTTTTTTATCGATTATAAAACATTGTGTAGTTTGCAAGGGTTAATTTTGACAAAACATCTATTCATTAGACACGACACAAGCTCCTGAAGAACATCGTAACTTAAGATGGGAATTTTGTTCTCTGGATCAAATATGTGTGTTTGTGAATACATACGCATACGCATACGCATACGCATTCGCATACGCATACACACACACACACTCACACACAAACAAACTATTGGACAAAAAATTGATCTTCGTTAACAGCTTGTTGGAAACACTCAACAAGCATTTCGGACGGTCACCTGTATAACCTGCAGCCTAGTTGATCGCCGAGTGACTTGAGCGGGCACCAGTAAAGTTTCCATTTTTCCTTGTTGCGTGCAAGAGTAGCCCAGTGGGTTCTGCTCGCTCTATGGACCCGTCGAGCATCATATCATTCTTTTAGGGTTATCGTGAAGAAATTTGAGCATTGAGTCGGTGGTCTTCATGCCGTGCATTTCACACCCTGAGGAACCCAGTCACTAACGGCTTTGCCCATCGGTTGTCATTCATACGAATTACATGTCCGGCCCACTTTATCTTCGACTATTTGGCGTACAGAACGGCAACTTTGATTCTAGATCGTTAACACAGATCGGAGCTTCGGACCCCATCTCTTACTTGTGTGGAACGGGATGCCCCTAGTATCGTCCTTTCGACTGCGCGTTCGATAATGCTGAGTGACCTTTCACCCCGCTTACGCAGCGGCCACGTTTCTGACGCATGCATAAGGGCAGGAAAGACCGTTGAGTCGAAAAGGTGGGCACAGAGTCGGGTGTTCTTTGTTCTCTTCACTACATCCTCGATGCTCATCAAAGCTCCCCAAGCCGCTTGTTTCCTTCTGCTCAACTCTGGAGCTAAGTTGTTCATCATGTTGATTTCACGACCTAGATAGACGTAATTGGAGCATTCAGAGATATTCGTTGCGTTGAGCGTGAATGAGGCGTACGAAGCCAATCTGTTTTTGAAGAACATTGTTTTTGTGAGATTTAGTTTTGATGTCAAAAACGATTTTTCGTCAAATTTTCCTTTATGACTTCAGACTCGGCCGTAGTGCAGCAAAGATGGCTCGAAACACTGATAAAGTTTGAGGTGAAAGCAATGTTGGTGAATCAACAGTGGGAGCGTGATTCCGGAAGTTTCGATCTGGCGATTTCGACCTCGAAGACAACGCAGGCCGCGGACATCCGAATGATTCTGTACGAGAACCGGCGTCGTTCAGCTCAATGGTTGAATTGCGACGAGGCTCCACAGCACTTCGCAAAGCTGGAATTGCACCAAAAAATGTTTCTCGGTAATAAATAACATGGTATAAAACGCTCATTTATTTCCGAACACCGTAATAGGAGGCGTTGGAGCTTTGCCAACATGCCGTTTCTTTTAATATGAAGCACACCTTAGAACATTGCTTGACACCGATCCCGATTTATTATCACATCTCGTAGATTTTCAAATTTTGTTAGATGAGACTTGATGAAGTGTAGTGTTACGGAAAGACTATCGACGCACTACACTACTCGGGTTAGGGGTTCAACATTGTGTCACTCGCAAACCAAGCCTTCCAGTTCTCCCGTATTGGCGAGTCGCTACTAGACATGTGATAGTAAAAGCGCTGATTTGATACCTCATGCGCACTATTCTTTATCATTGAATTGTTTCTTCAAAAGCATTTTCCCTAACTACATTCATTCTTTCGGTCTGAGTAGGTGAGACCTGCTAGTTAACTTTTTATTTACTGCCCACTACAAATCTTCTAGGCAGAGTATTACGTGAAAGACAACCACAATGATGCGGAGACACTTGCAAAACTTCGGACCGGCGGTGTCTTCGGTGGGATACGAACGAGACATTGTCCTTTCTGAGGATAACATAACGCGTTCACCACCATTCCATGCGGGTCTTTCGTTTCGTCTGTCTCTCAGCTAATTCTATCGATCTTTTGCCGTCAGCAATCACCCAATAAAAATACAAAAGAGACAGTAAATAAAGCGATTAAAACTGTTATTATAACTAAAGCCTCAGTTTAACTGGGTTCGCTGTCGATTTGGGCGCCCCAGATAAATCCCGCTGACGGGTGATTGATAACGGCAAAAGATCCATAGAACTAGCTGAAAGACAGGCGAAATGAAGGACTTACACAATGTGGTGGTGATCGTGTTTCTCTCCGGAAAGGACAATAGTGCGTTCGTTCCGCTCCGCAGACACCTGCTTTCGTCTCAACGGGGACGGCTAAATGGTATGAGGCTCATCTGGAAGAATAGTAATAGTTAGTTGATATATAGGTAGACCACCGCGACTCATCGTGTGAGCCAAGACATGTTTTAATCAGCTTTAGCGATGTTACGTGATGTCGATTGGGTTACGGAATGATCAATGCTAAGGAATTGTTCTTTTCTCTTTAATTCATGCTGCTATGCTTATATAGAAAACTACCAAATCTTTATATCAACCAATTGGTGAACCTAGTGAGAAGCTTGAAGGGTACTTGAAGCAGACAGCTCAAGTCATATCTCTGAGCTTTGGGTCAACTAATCGAAGGGCCTATGGTGCTGAGTGATTGTGAAGGAACTTCTTATTTTAAAGCTTTGGTAACTTGTTTTCTAAATGTACTCTTTGCAGAAAATATATATGATGGGAAGAGTATAGTATGGAATCTCATTTAAAACGCTATATAGACATCAGCATTCGCTACCAAGTTCTCAAACCTCCGAGAACCGCATTAACCGATTTCAACAGATACTCTTTTGGTTTTTTAGAGGCGGTTTCACTAGTTCATTGATATTAAACGGTGCGTAGTCTCTCCAGAAGATATTTTTGAAGAAAACAAACTAATTTTTGTTCAAAGCCAGCACCAGAATCGAAAACACAATAGGAATGTCGCAGTCTTCATGAGATACTTCTTTATAGTAGAGCAGCTTCCATGGATGGGATTTAAGCTCCTTCATAGGCACAGTTCGTGCACTGAGAAAAGCGAGCTCACGTTTCATTGCGGCTTGTCTATTACAAGCGTTTGTAAAATAAACGGCCTGGTATGAAGCTGTAATGTCTTGCTTACCATACAATAAAAGATAAAGAATAAAGCTCCTGGAGTTGATCAATCCCTGGCGATGCACCATGCATTCGACTTCATTACGCATCGCTTCGAAATGATTGAATACATATCTGGCTTTTACAGTGACTCCATGGATCTCCTTCATATGAGGAACCTCGACCCAGCAATTCGCGAGGTTACGTGACGCGCTCCCAGCGCATAGGGTGTTAATCGCTGACCAAGAGCGACCTTTGCATCCACGAGACGCAGGTGGATGCAGAGGTGAACATCCTATTTCTGCTGCGTCGATTTGGCACGTACTTTCAGCACTTACGAGGCGTATTCATGGATGCGTGTGAGGGTGCGTTCTTACTTATGCGGATTATATTCCACGAGTCAATTCGGCCAAAAGAATGCTATCAAATGGCAGGAAGGTATGTGGGAAGCGGTTAGGAGTCGCCTCCAATAAACAAGTTTCATATCCACTCTGGGAGAGCCTGGCAAGCTACCCGTGAGTATACCTAGTCCCCACGTTGAGAGCCCAGCAAGCTATACGTGGGTATCAAAAAGCTCAAAGCAGTAAAAGAAACGGGTCTCATTCCCCTGATCCCGAAGCAGCCCCCGATTCGGCAGCGTTGGATGGGACGAGTACGGAGAGGCTGACAAATCTCAGGGCTAATGAAAGCTGCCTGGATCACAAAGAACTGATGACGATCTCTACCTACAATACACGTACACTTGCATCCGAGTCTTAAATAGCTGACTTGATCATGCATGCGAGAAGGATAAGACACGACGTCATAGGTCTGGCGAATCCGAGAAGACGCCATCCATTCAATGCCGTCTGTGGTGACATCGGAGAAGAACTGTTCCTTGGAACATGCGGCAGTAGAGGAGTCGACGGCGTTGGCGATCTCGTCAAAACGAGTTTGTCCATCAACATCTATTCATTCGAACAGCTTACAACACAAATCGCACGTATATGATTAAAGAGACGTGGATCAAGGCCGGCTTTGACAATCTTAAGACCATATATTCTCCAAGGTTATCATTGGAGATTTCAACGCCAAGATTGGACTAAGAAGAACGTCTGAAGAACGTCGCATTGGGATTCACGGATTAGAATGGAATGAACAGTGTGAGCGGCTATCCGAGTTTAACATGACTACCACAACCATCCATGGTAACTCACAATTTTCGAAGCCTCACACTCAACACTGGACGTGGGAGTTTTTCAGTGGAGCGGACCATAACGAAATAGGTAACACCATAGTATGTAGAAGGTTTTGTCTTACCGATGTCGCTGTTGTCTCAAAATTTCACACGGGATCAGACCACCGCCTCCTTCCTGCAAGATCCCAGTTCTCCCTGACAAGAGAAAAAGCAGCTAGATAAAAAAAACCATGTGCGAAAACGACTGTAAATTGGGGCTTATTCAATTAACATCGACGAAGAGCACGATCGGCTCCTTCAACATCTTTACGCTAACATTATGAAATCAGAGAGTTCGAATGTCACCAAGAGACGTTTGTCTCCAGAAACATTCGAGCTAATACACCAACTTAGAATCACACGAGCTGCAGACAGTCGCAAACTAACGTCCAAACTTGCAAAACAATGTAGACTGCCGATAAAAGAAGATCTGAAAGAGAGAAAAGCAGCAGTTATGGTCGAAGCTCCAGAGGCTGGGAAAACCATTCGCAAACCCCACCGAAGCTTCGCCACCTACAAAACAATGGCGACGCCCTGGCGGAATACTTAGAGCGTCCAGAAAGGCAATAGAGAAAATAATTCACGAATACTACTCAGATCTTTTCGATAGCGACGTCCACCTTCCGTCATATGAAGTAAACGAGTATGGATATTTTGTACCATCGGTTCTCCTTTCCGAGATACGACATGCCATTTCGTCGGTGAAAAATCGAACAGCACCAGAACCGAACAGGATAAGACCGGAACACCTGAAAAACCTTCCGCCAGTCCTCGGAAACACACTGGTTCAGTTCTTCACACGTTACCTGTCTGAATGCAAATTCCCTTTTCATTGAAAGACCAGCAATACCATGTTACTGTTCAACGAGGGGACCTGCACGATATCGGCAACTATCGCCCAATCTGCTTACTGCCTGCCGTCTACAAA
>UYYA01005702.1:0-12741 GCA_900624975.1 Angiostrongylus costaricensis | reverse complement strand
AACTCATGCAATCCCCGTCCCTGCCGTAAGGGCAAATTACGCAATTTGTTGTTTCACACAGACGGTCATACAGGCGGTTGCGAACTAATTGGCGACGTAGAGTAGTCGGTGGTATTTCAACTATCGCTACCGATTCCTCTAGATCTGCCCTTCTTAAGCATCGTTTTATAGCTGCGCTTACTTCATCGCTTATAAAAGGCAACATAAACGGGATTTTGTTTTGGCCAAGCGTTTCGCGTGGGCGCGTCGTTCTCCTTGTAAACTTATCTCGTGGGGTTACTATTTCGTAGCCATTGGAGGTGGCTATTTGCCGGGCCAAGTCGCGCGATTCTTCCTTTAGTTCCCTGGTAGTGCACACAGAGGTGGCTGTTCGAAACATGTTTCTCACAATCGCCCTCTTTGTGTGTGAAGGGTGGGAAGAAAGGAAATGGACAAGGATGTTCTTGTTACTTGGCTTTCGATACCACTTTGTCAGGTAACCGCTACTTGATAGGTTTATTTGGACGTCCAAAAACGGAAGCCAGTTTTCTCTCGGTTTCTCCCGGGTGAACTTTATGTACTCGGACTGCTCGTTTAATAATTCGAAGCATTTGTCCATCTCCTCCTGCGTAGAGAAGACGACAAAACAATCATCTACATATCTGCAGTAGAGTAGTGGCCGGAGATCGAGAACAGGGGCTTCTATCTTAGACATAAACACAATGGCCAGGCTTGGTGCCAATCGCTGTCCCATTGCCAACCCCCTTATTTGCGCGAAATATTTCCCAGACCATCTGAAGATCGAGCAGTTTAGGCACTCCTTTAAGAGAGCCATTAGCTGCTGGATGGACAAGCCATGCATATTTATTCTTCCTTCATGTTCAACAAGAAGTTCGAAGATGGCTTGCATTGCGGAGTCATTCGATACGTTGGTGTAGAGTGCGGTAACGTCGAAAGACTCCATCACGTACGCGTTATTGGGGGACGCGTTACGTAGACGTTCCAGGAACATTTGGGTGTTTGTGAGGTGGGCTGGAATGTGGAAGTGTGCGATGCCATTTACATTCGTCGGAGACAGTAGCCCATTGGCAGAGCTCTTTTATACGGCGATGGCGAGTATGAACATAACAGTGCCTGTTGGAGTCCTTCGATGACCAACTGCGCTACAGGTGAGTAAGGTGATTCATGTGCTTTTTCAATAAATAGACTAAATTTGCTTCCACATTTCGTGGTGGCATCAAAAATGCTGCGTTCCTCACGCAATTGACCACTGATATAGTAAAATTGTGCTTGTTGTAACATAGAACCGTTTGCAAACTTCTAGAGGAATGTGATCATAGCAGGTTAAATAATCTGATATAGGAATAAATTAAACTGTATTGTCTCTCAGTCTTGAATTTCCGCATCGTTGAAAGGAAATATCAGTAGGTTTCACAAGTCACGAATTTTTATGCTCATGATGCACATGATTTAGGTTTGACGGAAACGAACCTGAACATGGTTAGCGGAACCGATATAGTCGTTCATCGGTACTGTGGGCAGGACAGTCTCTGGAGACGTCTCACGACATGTCACCACAGCAACACGCAACGGTGTGAAGCTGGAATGCGCAAACTGTAGACAGAACTGATAGATAAGACGAAACTTTTTTCTAATGCTTCCAATCATATCTACTTCTTGGTCAACTTGTTTTCCCAATGTTCAGGGTTTTACTTTAAAAGATGCGAAGAAGAAATCTATACAGCACACAATTCGAAATGTTTACCATGTATTACGAATCCCATATTTCCACGACTTGTCAGTTTTAGAGAAGAATATTATTTGCTGTTTCACTTTGATAACCGAATGAAAATGTCAAGCGTTAGCAACTTAATTCTTGAATTCCGAAAATCGCACAGGAGCACGACAACATGGCAAACTACGTTGGAATGTTGTCACAAAACCTAATTTACTAATTACACTTCGTTCCAAAAGGACGAGTGGAGTGTGGCGCAATGGTGGGAGGCGCCATGCAACACGCACGTGGAATCGATCTCCGCGCCCATGGGCCACTAAGACTTTCATCTCTCAGGGGTCGGTAAATTGATACCAAACTTGTCTGGAAGGCAGCACCGGCTCGATACATCGGTAGGTCGCCACGAGTCATTGCAAAAGCCAGATATGCATTCAATTACCTTCAAACGATGCTTAATGAAGTCGAATGCGTGGCGCATCCCTCAGGGATTGATCAACGCCAAGAGCTTTATTCCTTATCCTTTTACGCTTAGTTTTACATAATTACCAACATCCTTAGATAGCTTGTGTAAACCAACTACGACGGCTCCAATATACAATAATCTAGAAAATTCAGAAATGAACCTCATTTCGCATGTGTTTTCGAGTGATCCAGAATGAGTGATATTCGACTGAACGCTGCGAACACGATGTAAATCGGTGCCAATTTTGTACTTCTCCACCAATTGCGCCACGGGCACCAACAAATGCTCGGCGGTCAGCACGTACTCGATCTGTTCATAAGAAAAATGACTTTCTGACCCGACTATAACCGTTTTTACTTTAAGCCTTCTAATGCCCGTAACCCTCCCAACGGTACACCGCCTCATCGTGGCTGTGTTCCTGGGTGACGGACTGCGATCAACAGCAGGGGATTCATCCCCCTAGCGGGGTTTTCCAAGCTGAGAAGAAGTCCCGCTTCTCTATCTGGAAGCTTAGCTAAGAGTAAACCAATACCAGGACCCACCACCGTTTTGGTATCAAAGTCGCATGGTGGTAAATCTCCCTCTGATTCACAATGGCTGCGACTACCTGTCGTGGTGACGACGTGGGGCAGACTTTGACCAGGATATCCTCGGCATTCCAGAAAACCACAATGGCGTAACCAGCAGATCTCCGAAAAATGGTGCTTATGATAGGGCCAGCACAACTAGTGAGGACGGGTCGTTCAAGTATCAAGTATCAAGTATCAATGCCGTAACTATTCCATTGTAAAAAAAATGTTGAGTACCCTCTCTGACTCGGCAATGTCAGCCATATACTCGAATACACTCTTTGCCTGCAGCTTTTTCAGTTCTATGGGCTCCAGATGGATGATCCCGCGCTCCCCTCGTGTAGAAATACAGATGCTCCCTGGAATCATAAACATGATTCTACAATATTTGATGATAGGCCAAGGTTTCAGTGAATACAGAGTCCATCTGGCCTCAGATGCGGATGAACGAACTCTCAGCAATAGCCCACTCGTTTTCTCGACATGCTAACTTAACCTTACTTCATTCGAAGTAATAAATCATAATTTTGTCTATCTAGACGCTTTGCTCATCTTTTGTTGCTTTCTCCACTTGTATAGGGAAAATTGAGGGCTAAGAGAAAGCAAAAGACAAACCTCCGGCAATATAGGATATCCTAAGGAACATAACAGACGATGGTTGAGCCGAAAGCATTTCATTAATCTGAACATTAAAAAACAGTTCATCGCAGTTTAATTTAAAATGCAATGTAGACTTGACTACGAATAAATAATCAATTTGTGTGTTGACAATTAAAGAATACAGGTATTGATTGTATAGTCTAATTTTCCTAATTTATCTGAGACTCAAACAATTCTCTTGGCACCTTCTCTTAAGCACAAACAAGCTTCCCTTAAGATTTTGATATAATCAATCATGTTTCACACACTTTCTTCCTAAATGCTTCCTTCCTAATTGATTAATTTCAATACTCGTCACTCCATCTCACATTGGCCGAGCGTATCACTATTCAAAAAATAAAGAAAGAGCGGCAATTACGAGTCTACACAAACATCATCGATATCTGTCAAACCATGAAGAATGAAGTCATCCCACAGCTGCTTCACATTTGTTCGAGCATCTTGGAAAATTTGCAGCACTTCCAGATTACCTAAAATTTTTATTCATGAGTAGCATTTTTTCGAAAGTTTGAAGTAATGGTCTGAACCGAGAACAAAAGACGTACCTCTCCAAATCGAAAACCGAAGCACATTCTGGTCACAATCATACCGCAAATGAGGACACAGAACATTTTTGAATGTTAGCAACGGTTCCTCTCCTGAAAATGTGAAAAACACGACCTTTTTTGTTAGCCATATTTCTCAGCAGCTGTGGAATTCCATAAAGTGCTTCAAAATGCACGGATTCTCTTGTGGAAGAAAGGAAAATTAGTGCGTCGTTTACTCTATAAGGACGGAATCGTTCTCCTGACTAAAGCTTTTGTGGAACTTACCGCTAGCAGTGGCGTGCTCACGACAGTCGTCACACTCCATCTTCTCTTTCATCAGTTGAAAGTCGATGTCGCTCAGCGATCGTTTCACCTCCGCGTTCACAGTGAAGTACGTCTGATAGAGTTGCTTGAAATGTGACCATTTGATACCTGAATGCGAAAAAGTCTCTTTTTCGTTGGCACGATTCGGTTCCAGTTGAAGAGATGCGAAAAATTGTATAGTGCACGGTTTCAATTAATTATCCGGTTCCTCAAACGACATAAAACGCTTGCTATTTCAACTAGTCAAACAAGAACTCGAAGAGAAAACTATGAAGAAAAACACTTGCCATTATCGCTCCAGTTCAATATTAGACCGTCCAATGTGCTGGTGCCGTAAAGCCAAAAGCACGTCGCAGTATACGAGCTCATCATCCGTTGAACTTGGCAATCCTAGATTTAAAGAAGAATAACGAATCCCATCCAAAGCACAGGTGATTTTTTTTTTATCTATATGTTGCTCATCTTTCACAGTTTATCGCAGAAATGCTATCATTAACTTGTCTTTATTGATGCTTGAATTTGTCTGTATTTGGACTGCACCAAAAACTAAAGAATTAGAGACGCAGTGTCCTTTTTCTGTTTCCATCTAAACATGGCTAATTTTTAGAACTATATTCATTGGCTGACCTGATTCCGTCTGGTGGCGATCGTAAACGGCAACGAAAGGGAGCGCGCATAAGACAGACCTCCGGATGGTGAGAATGTTGTCGCACGGATGTAGAAGTAGAACACAGGTCTTTTGCCGATCTGGCCTGCACGGCTGTCCAGCAATACGGTATCCTCAAACATACAAAACCAATGTAAGTGAGTAAAATCAATGACTATCTAAGATCACCATAGATGTGAAAAAAAAAACCGAAACTGAATAAAAGACGACGTGCACCTTGGAAACCTATACAATCGACATATTACTCGTTCTCGGGACTTTTATTCAACATATTACCATAATATTATGCACGGACAGATTTTGTTTTCGTTCATTAGGTTCGAGCATTCTTGATGAATGCTACGGTTAATATATCTAAATTCTGGGAAGGAAAGGCCATGAGTAGACTACTTTGTTCTAATTTGTTATCAATCAATGCCGAGGTTAATAGAAAGTCGGTTTGGTAAGACCATTTTGTGTTCTATTTACTAGAAACCAAATGTTCCACTGAAATGCAAACTTGCAATTCAGCTTACGGATTGTGATTTGGCAATAGCAGATAGTTTTTTGTATATTAATGCTTGTCATAATAAGGCATGAATAACGCGGAAAGCAGAGGGAGATATCATGAAAAACGCACACTACTGCTGGTTAGATATTTGAGCAAAGTCCCGATCTTTTTGGAGTCGGCATGTTGGCACCAGGCCTCTTTCGATCTACAACTGCCTATGAAGACCTGGTTATGCTGTCGTAGAGTTATCTCACCATTGCAGGGAAAAACAACTCGACCAGTATTCAACGACGTTTATGAAGAAGGCCAAACTCTCAACTGGAATCCGAGTCTAACTGCATAAACATTCGCAGATAACGAATGCAAAGAAATGAACCGAATGAAAGAAGTGATAGTTCCACATAACATGCAAACTCGAGATATTTAACGCATAGCGACAAAGACGCATTTCTGGATAAATGACGACAACATATCGAACACTAGAGCAACTCGGTAACTGGCATCACCTGTCTTCCCGTTGATCGCCGATTTACAAGAGCGAACATCAGCAAATCCTCCATTTTATCCCGTCGTGAGCAAGAGAAGAGCAGTGGGCTTTGCTTGCTATAAGGCTTGTTGAGTATTACATCTTTCTTCGGTGGTTTCCCTGCTGCGTGTTTGACATCTCCAGGAATCCAAGTTATTAACAGCTCTTATCCGTTTGTTGCCGTTCATACGCATCACGTGTATGGCTAACCTTATTTTCGACAAAATGGAGAAACAGTTCTACAGAACAACGTCTTTGAGATCGGAGATTCGGTTCTCCTCCCTCACTTGCGCGATGCGGGAGACTCTTCGCATTCCCTTTTCGTGAGCTATATAAAAACTTCACGATCAAAATATCGCCACTTTATAATAGCATCAAGTTCGACGTCAAAAGAACTGTTAGACAAGGCGATGCCATTTCGCCAAAATTATTTACCCTCACGATCGAGAAGGTCACGCGAAAATTGGAATAGGATAGCATAGGATCGAAAATCGACGGTGGGCAATTACACCATTTTCGCTTTGTTGACGACACCTTTCTTATAACGTCAAGAATTAGCCAAGAGGAACGAATGCTCGCCGTCTTTGACAACGTCTATGGGAAGATTGGTCGTCAATGAAGTATCACTAAAACGATGTTTATGAAGAATGAGTTGGTTTCGTACGCCCCATTCACGCTCAACGGAACGAGTATCTCCACATGCTCCAAATACATCTACCGGTAGGGAAGTCAAATGATGAATGACTTGGCTCCAGAGCTGAGCAGAAGGAAACAAACGGCTTGGGGAGCTTTCAAGAGCATGTAGTGAAGAAAACAAAGAACACCCGACTCCATGCCCACCTTTTCCACTCAACGGTACTTCCTGCCCTAACGTATGCGTAAGAAACCTGGTCGCTGCGTAAGCAGAATGAAAGATCACTCAACGTTATAGAAACGAAAGTGCCGATTTCGAAAGGACGATGCTAGGCTATTAGCTATCTTCACAAATTGGTATGCGTGACTTTGCTCTAACGTTTTAATGGGATATATAATTTTTACATAGTGTCCTTCGAAATTTAGATATGTTTGGGATGTTTGGGATTAAATTTGTCGAAGAGTTGATGGAAGAAATCCTTAAAATTTCCAGCACAAAGCAGAAGTACAAACACCAGTGATATACTGGAAAACATCATCGTGTTCTAGTGGACTAAATGCCGCATGTTCATTTTCTTTTGCGTTCCAAATACCAGCCATGTGGCAGAAAGGTGGAACAAACAAGCATTGAGGGCTATAAAAAGCAAGGTTTCATTTTGGCAGAATAAAAAAGATGTGCCTTGCAGGGAAATATCTGTGTATTACAATACCGTTTATTCCAATTAATAAAGTTCAATGTTAACGAAATAATGTTTGTTTAAATCTCAGCGTGGCCATTATTTCCGTACCCAATAAGTTGTGTGTAGTGCAACTCGGGCGTTGTGTTCAATGGAGATATCAATGAATCACGCATGGATGATTACATGGTGTTTATTTTCCTCAAAAAACTCTATGAGTTTGTAAAGAATGCCAAGAAGCATACTCCCACCATGCATAACATGAAAAGGATAAAGCTCTCGGCGTTGATCTCGGCGGATGTGCCATGCATTCGACTTCATTAAGTATCGTTGGAGGTGATTGACTGCATACTGGCCTTTACAATGACTCGCGGTGGCCTGCCGATGTATTGAGCCAATGCTGCTATCCTCCTAGACAAGTCTGGTCCCGATTTGCCGACCCCGAAGGGATGAAAGGCTTGGTGAGCCACGGACGAGTGATCGATCCCCGGTGTGTGTTGCAGGGAGCCTCCAACCACTGAGTCTTACGTGCCACTACCTAACATGCATGTATTTGATAAAATTTTGTTTTATAGTTTATCTATTTCTTAAGCAATTCTATGACCCACGCTCCCATGTCGAACCGACCTCCAGATTCTTAATTTTACTGCCTCATAATGAGGGCTGACTTCCCGAGTACGACCGGCTGCAATTCGACAATCCGCTGCCCTCTCCCCTCAATGCTATGTTAAATGCTGGTCGAAAACGATTTGCATGTGATTCCAAGACAGCCGTGTTAGAAGGTTTTTAAGACTTCACAGGCAGTCGCCACCGTATGAATTGGAAGGAACTTTCCCATCTTGCCACAAGGTTTCTTCCAGCAACGAGAGGAGAATCTCGTAAATTGTCAAGTACCTGATCGAGGGCATTGTAACGGAAAGAATTACATTTCGGTATTTTATCAATGACTGTTAAAGACTTTAAATAATCACCTTCTGCCTCGTGGTGCACAACAAATGCGGATAGGTGGCTTGCCAAGAGTTTAGGCTCTCGTTGTACGATGGCATAATTACCACGGACTCTTTGCTATTCACATCCGATTTTTTATGAGCTGTATTACCGCCTTCTGAAACAAAGCAAAACATTACAAGCTGTTTGCTCATTGATCTCTGAAATTCCGTCACAACAAATAGATTTTTTAACAGCCTATATTAATCTTAACCTTTTTATTCACTGCCTATTCTTTTTAACGGCAGGGTATGTTGCGAAATATTACTTTTATAATGCTGAGATATTTGCAAAACTCCAAACCGCAGGTGTCTGCGGTGAGGAACGAACACGCGCTGTTGTCCTTGCCGGGGAGCAGCGCACTTCACCACCACACCACGCGGGTCTTTCGTTTCGCCTGTCTCTCAGCTAGGTTCTATCGATCTTTTGGCCATCAGCAATCACCCGCCAACGGGATTGATCTGGAGAGCACAAATCAGCATTGAACCCAGTTAAGCTGAGACTATAGTTATAATCACAATCTTAACCTCTTTATTTATTACCTAAAGATAGATAGAACTAGCTAGGAGACAGACGAAACGAAGGACCCGCATGGTGTTGTGGTGAAAGCGTTACTCCCCGGAACGGACAATAGCGCGTTCGTTTCCTACCGTAGACACCTGCGGTCCGGAGTTTTGCAAATATCTCAGCATCATAGAAGTCTATATTAAATATAAAGAGAAACAAGACTCAACTTCTTTCAGCATTGGCCTATTGGCCGACTGAATACACCATCCTCTAAACAATTCGTAATAAGTGTTGAAGTAATTTAAAAACGAAATATTTTGAGAATATGAGCAAATGTTCTGCGGTGGGTAGTTTTGGAATTTCAAGTTCATTTCGGTTGGCAGTAGGACGGATAGGACCAGCTTCGAAATAATCTGCTTTGAGAAAGCCTCATCCGATTGATTGAGCGC
Source organism: Angiostrongylus costaricensis (assembly GCA_900624975.1). Classification (NCBI taxonomy): domain Eukaryota; kingdom Metazoa; phylum Nematoda; class Chromadorea; order Rhabditida; family Metastrongylidae; genus Angiostrongylus; species Angiostrongylus costaricensis. Next base: position 3,548 of record UYYA01005702.1, on the reverse strand, counting down.
TATTCCAATAGAGCACTGAAGCATAAAAGCAGAAAGACAACATAATGACAACGGGATTAATACCAAAATTAAATTCACTCTTCTCTTTTTTAACTTCGACTATTTATTTTGAAACAGTTTAAGCCATTTACAAAGAAGTTACACGGCATTTTAAAAGCCACAATTCCGCTCAAAATTTTCAGAACGATCTTTCTATCTTTGCATTGGTTGTCCTCTGTCCAGCTCATTAAAATAGAAATTAAAACACCAAGTACAAGCTATTCCTTAAGCAAGGATTCAACCTTAGCCGCAATGCAAGAGGAAACACTCATAACGTCAATGTTGCGTTTGACTAGGCAACCACTACCGAACACATTATGCAACGATGCTTCTAGAAGTTTCAACATGCAGATGAAGCACTGAAGAGTAGATGGATCGCCGGTGACTTGCTTGCACTGACGGTGATCATTTGATGAGGCCTGCTGAAACAGACATGCCACAGTGGGTAAATCTAAAGAAAAAGCGGTGCATGGGAGATGTCGACTTTGAAGGATTTCGATCGAATGAGAAAGCCTAAAACTCGACAAATAGACATCAAAGACAGGTGTGAGTGAGTTGAGTGGAAAGCAAAATTATCGGTGTTATGAATGGGTATTCTGCTACATTTCAGCAAAACAATCGGTTGGTCGAAATGTGATAAAAAGCTAAGGATGGAATATTCACGACCATTGATGATGTCCTGCACATGCTCAAAAAAAGGTGAAGAACCGAAGAACATTCAAGTTTCAGAATTAATCACTCCTAAAACTTGAGAAATAGAATCCGGTGATTGTCTTCCGCTTGGTTGACGAAGCTATCGATTGTATAACTTCTTCAATCTTGACAAATTAGTTACAGCGTAGAACTATCATCTAGCAGTCAACAACACAAAAGAAGCACCACAATACGTGCTTCTCTGATCATCTAGTTGAAATGGTTCGCTTCTGGGCTCATAATCAACAAGTTCAAGGAATGGGAATGCGAAACGATGCACTAATCTGCATTCGCACTGTTCTCACAAACCTATTGCGATTTTTTCGAGCATTTCGATGACATCAAAGATCAGGCATATGGACTGTAGCACCACCAACTAGAAAAATTTGTGTGGCTTCATCGTGTCCATAGTCCAGTTCTAGCGATCAAAGTAATCAACCAAGGCCCATTGGTCAAATGAACTCTTGTCGCGATATGCTAGGGAAACCACTTTATGGTTACTGTTCAACGTTTACGTTTTATTGCGACTTGATTTTTTTATATTTCTATTTCCTATTAGGCACCGCGAATTATTGCCAACGAAATCAATCCCTCACTAGTCTCTTCGTACTAGTTAAAAAGAAAAGCGAGTGATGAGGAAACCCGTGGCTTAATAACCTCAAGGCTTGTTAGTTTTGGTAGTTGCGTAGGCATAATATTGTCTAAGCCTGACAGAAACTGTGCAACACATTAATACTTTTAGGGCAATGTTCATTGTGATACGCACCAACAAAGGAATCGTTGTTGTTATTCAGTACTAGTCAAATGCTAGCATGGCAGTGTGGTAACGGCAGCTTCTTCGGTTGTTTTTACAAACATTCCAATTTTTTTCTTCCATTTTCACGATTAAACACAATAGAAATACGGAGGCAAGAAGTGACTACCTATCATATAGAAGTAAGTACTGCCAACCCACCAGCATTAGCTACAGCATTGTTTCTCTTAACGCCACTTGTTGGCTTCATAGCAAGCAAAGCGGCCGATGGAAAGCTCCCTGGAATCTGCGGCAAGAATGTTCCTTCGCGAACCTTGTTCATTTGGATCTAAACGGAAATACCTTTACGGTTTTAGTTCGTAAAAGTTTACCTTTTTCACTTACAACATGGTTTCATTTTTTAACTATTTCAAGGCATAGAAAAGTTCCCTCACAAAAGAAAGAAAAAAACTTCTATCGCGCAATGAGGTAAAGCGAAGATCAAACCAGGTTGACTGTGCGCCTAAGTCTGGTGGTAAACATCAGTTGCAGCAAATGCTGAAGCATAGTCTACAACGATAATGAAAGAGAAGTGTTACCAAATTAATCAACCGATCTGAGAGTATCTCATTTGTGTACTCAAAGTCCAAGTACTGCAAGTATGATTGCTTGATTCTACTGAAAAGGAAGCTCAGTGAACATGGATTATGAGTTAAAGAGGAATTTAACGTGAGCAGCAAAAATCGCCTCCAGAACTCTCGACGAGGCAACCGACTTAAGAAAAGACCTATTCTAGGACCTTAATCAAGGTGCAGGTTGTACGTCTTCTTTAAAGAGGGCTATGACAAAAGCTGACCGTACAACCGGCAAAGATCCAAAGTAGAGGCTTCAGAAAAATATCTCACCTTTCTAAAATACTCAGATATCTTACATATTTAAGTTAATATCTAGATCCCAGGATCGACTTTCTCTTAACCTCGGCATTGGAATATGAATGTGTCGTTTTCTTGTTCAGCAATCGCGAGGTTTTTAAACAGCATACATTTACTTCCATAGAGAAACACAATACAATACAACGCTAGCTGACGTTTCGGCAGTATCGCCCTCTTCAGAGCCTGGAAGGGTATACTGATATACAATCTACTAGGCCAAACGCTTCAATAACACTTACACAAAGACGAAAGACTCTTTGGTAATTACATGATCAACAACTTCTCGAAAAACTCACCGCTTTCTACGTGACTTCCAGTGAGGAAGTTTAGAACAGCTGATTATAGTCGCATGTGGTTGACGACTGCGCCATCCCACATCAAAAATCGATGCGAACGTACGGGATCAGGTCGCGTACGACCTCCGGGCATTCGTCCCTGCTATTCATTGTAAGGTTTTTGGCATTGATCCAAAAAACCTCTAGGAGTCTTCGCGCTGGTGTTTTGGACTCCTGTGCAAGGATATTGACTTTTACTTCAAAATCGTCTCCACTATGCTTTTGTATCCTATGCGTGCCCAGTGGGGTGCTTCGTCTTAGTTTTCGTTTGCCATCTAGGTGTTCTTTTATACGGATACACAAAGGTCTGCCCGTTTCGCCAATATATTCATTTCTGCAATTATTACAAGAGATCAAGTATANGTTTTTGGCATTGATCCAAAAAGCCTCTAGGAGTCTTCGCGCTGGTGTTTTGGACTCCTGTGCAAGGATATTGACTTTTACTTCAAAATCGTCTCCACTATGCTTTTGTATCCTATGCGTGCCCAGTGGGGTGCTTCGTCTTAGTTTTCGTTTGCCATCTAGGTGTTCTTTTATACGGATACACAAAGGTCTGCCCGTTTCGCCAATATATTCATCTCCGTAATTGTTTCAAGAGATCAGCTATATCGTACTTGAACGCATGCAATCACCGTCCCTGCCGTAAGGGCAAATTACGCAATTTGTTGTTTCACACAGACGGTCATACAGGCGGTTGCGAACTAATTGGCGACGTGGAGTAGTCGGTGGTATTTCAACTATCGCTACCGATCCCTCTAGACCTGCCCTTCTTAAGCATCGTTTTATAGCTGCGCTTACTTCATCGCTTATAAAAGG
>UYYA01005700.1:0-12766 GCA_900624975.1 Angiostrongylus costaricensis | reverse complement strand
AACGTTTGACGATTTTGATCCCATGAGGACTTTCAGTTGGGAGTGCTCGGGATCCTTGCAAACTGCGTCTGTGCTGTTCTCATTCTGCAAATCAAGACGTTCAAAACTGCGTTCGGCTACCTCACACTGTTTCACACTGCGGCCAACGCTCTCCTCATCTCCTGGTATTTGTTCTGGGTCGCACCACTCATTTTGTGGTCAGTTTGTTTTGCTTTGATTTGACACCGATGTTTCTCATGATTAAGCACTTTTTCACAATGGAAGCTACACGCTCATGTTTTCATGGTACAATTTTTGGAGTCTTTCTTCCATCATAACCAGAAGTAGTGACGGCTTATAAGGTTTGAAAGGCGGATTAATAGATGATTTTCCAAATTTTTCCTAAAGGAAATATCCGATCAAAGTTAACTTTTTGTTGCTGTAACCTATTAAAACAAATAGGGAACTGACAGCGAAGGAATAGTGTTCCGTCATGGCGTGGACTATACTACGTTCTTCAGCACTGTTTTGTCCTCGTCCTAGCCCTTCAATCCTGTCCTTCCTCTGAGGTCGAGAAAATGGATCAAGAATTGTCTGAAATAATCTCATTCTGGCTAACTCGCGAGAAATCCCCCGGCACGGCCGTCTCAGAATTTCGTTAGGATTCCGAAAAGAATCGACCCGACCGGCAATAAACGACATTCATGGCGAAGATACAAATAGTTGGACGACGTATCTTCACACTTGCTTCAGTCGTTCATTTCTGCCGCAATCGCAAATCGCTGAAAGTGTTCATCATGCTTGTGAGAAAAGCCGTATGTTCGTGGAAACAACAGATAGTTCGCACCAAATCGTCAGCGAAAAACAGAATGTTCCTTCGGTGGTCTTAAACTGAGTTACTCTACTCGTTCATCACTTGAGTATGGTCCAGGTCTATTCATCGTGTTCACTTTGTACGATTTCACTACAGTATTGATAGTTCCTTTTATTAACCATCCATTACAAAACCATTTGTTAAGGATCTAAACCGAAAAATTTGTCTTAATACTAAATAAATTAAATGGGCTTTTAAAGACATTGTAGACAATATTGGTAACCTCACAATAGGCTTCCGACCTCACGGTTTCAAAAACCGTGTCCATTATCGCCAATCAGGAACTCAAGATTATTACCTACTTAATTTGAAGAAGGTGGCTCATTTGAAATTTTGATCGTCGGGTGACTCCAGTGGGCGCCAGTGATTCTTCAATTTTAATTGGAATTGGCGAAGCTTCGGTAGGCTCTGCGAATACTTTTGCCTGTCTCTACAGCTTCGACCATTACTGCTGCTTTTCTCTCTTTAAGATCTCTTATCTCCTGCCCTCATTGCTTTGCAAATTCGGACGTTAGATTGCAGTTGCCTCAGCTGGTCCGATTACACGATAGCTTATCAACTGGAGTGTTTCAGGAGACAGACGTCTTTTGGTGACTTTCGAACCCTCAGCTTTCATGGCGCTAGTGTGAAGATGTTTAATGAGCCGATTGTATTCTTCGTCTATGTTATCGACAACGGCATCCTCCCAACAGGCGACTAATGAATTAAATACTCCCAGTTTACGGTGGTACTTGGATTTCGGTTTTTGAATTTAGCGGCTGTTTCTCCTTTTCGCGAGGAATAGAATCTTGCATGAAGGAGGCGATGTTCTGATCCCGTGTAGAATTTTGAGACAACAGCGACATCGATTAGGCAAAACCTTCTATTTGCTATGATATGGTCTATTTCGTTATGTACCCTCCATTAGGAAATTCCCACGTCCAGCGTTGAGGATAGGGCTTCTGGAATTGCTTGCGAGTTGCCATGAATAGACTTGGTCGCTATGCTAAACTCAGGTAGCCGCCCACCCTGTTCGTTCCATTCTAATCCATGGGCCTCAATGTGACACTGTTCAGACGTTTTTTTATGTTCCAATCTTGGCGTTGAAATCTCACATGATGACCTTGAAGAATGTATGGTCTTCTCTGCAGAAGTTCTCCAAGTCCATATAGAGCGCTTCGACTTGTTCTTCGTCATAGTTTGATGTCGACGCTTAAACGACGAAAATTGTTAAAGCCGGTATTCATCCATACCTTTTTAATCGTAGACGTCCGATTCGGGTTGTTGGTTGTTCGAATGAATCAATGTTCATGGACAAACTCGTTTTGACGAGAACGCCAACGCCGCCGACTCCTCTACTGTCGCGTGTTCCGAGGGACAGTTCTTCTCCGGTGTCATAGATGGCGTTGAATAGGTGGCGTTGTCTCGTCTCGGCCAGGCCAATGACGTCTTACCTCGTGCTTCTTGCTTGCTCGGATGAAAGTGTACGTGCATTGTGGGTGCAGATCGTCACCTTAGTTCTTTGTTATCCAGGCACTTCCATTTGCCCTGAGATTTTAACAGCCTCTCCGTACTCGTCCTAACCAACGCTGCCGAAATGTGGACTCTTTCGGGGCCAGGGGAATAAGGCCCACTTTTTACTGTTTCGCACTTTTGATACCCACGTATAGCTTGCTGGGCTCTGAGGGTGGAGGCTGGGTATACTTACGGTTAACTTACCAGGCACCACCCACACACGCGTGCATGTATACGCCTAGCAAATACACAAAGTATATGTCAAATCGGCGCAGCAAAAACAGGGAGTCTATCCACTGGATCCACCTGCGTCTCATGGGAACATACGGTCGCTTTTGGTCCAGTTGTGCTAGTAGGATTAGACAGCAGAATAAGACCCAGGCGATCCATATGCCATAGTAGTGGCAAAGTTATATCTATCATTCAGCTCTTTGATTAGGCGAAACAATTTCTGAAGGCTCTTCAGATGTTCTGGTCTTATACTGCCCGGACCTGGTACTGTGCGATTTTTCACCGACGAAATGGCATGCCGGATTTCGGAAGGGAGAACCGGTGGTAAAACATATCCATCCTCCTTTATTTCATATGACAAAGGATGGAAGTGGCCTTCCAAGAGATCTGAGTACTATTCGTAAACGATTCCTCGCCTCTCTGGACGGTGTAACCATCCCGTCTGGGCGCCGGAGTGCAATTATTTTGGTTTTGTAATTGGCGAAGCTTCGATGGGCTTTTCGGATGCTTTTTCCAGCCACTTCAGCGTCGACATTACTGATGGTCTTCTCTCTTTAAGATCTTCGTTTATCGCCTGTCTGCATTGTTTTGCAAGTTCGGGCGATACTTCGCGGTTGCCTGCAGCTCGTGCGATTCCAAGCTGGCGCAACAGCTCGCGTGTTTCTGGAGACAGATATTTCTTGGTGACTTTCGAACTGTCAGCTTTTATGGCGCTAACGTGAAGATGTTGAATGAGCCGATTGTATTCTTCGTCGATGTTGTCGACAACGGCGTTTTCCCAACAGCCAACTAATGAATTGAATAGGTCTCAGTTTGTGGTGCTTCTGGGACTTCGTTTTTCAAATCTAGCGGCTTTTTCTCCTCTTCGCAAGAAATAGAATCTTGCACGAAGGAGACGGTTGTCTGATCTCATGTGGAACTTTAAAACAACAGCGACATCGGTTAGGCAAAACCTATTTACTAAGATGTGGTTTATTTCGTTATGGTGCTCTCTATTGGGAGATCCCACATTCAGCGCTGAGGGTGGAGCTTCTGGAATTGCGAGTTCACATGGATTGCCTTGGCGGCCTTGATAAACTGAGGCAGCCACTCACCCTGTTCTTTCCATTCTAATGCGTGGGTTCCAATGTGACGTTCTTCAGACGTTCTTCTTGGTCCATTCTTGTCGTTCAAATCTCCAGTGATGACCTTGAAGAACGTGTGGCCTTCTCTGTAGAACTTTTCCAGGTCCATACAGAGCGCTTCGACTTCTTTTTCGTCACAGTTTGATATCGGCGCATGAACGACGAATAATGTCAATGCCGGTGTCCATCCACGTCTTTTAAATCGTAAACGTCCGATTCGGGTTGTTAGTTGTTCGAATTAATCGACGTTCATGGACAAACAAATGCCGACGCCGCTGACTCCTCTACTGTCGCATGTTCCGAGGATCAATTCTTTTCCGGTGTCATAGACGGCGTTTAATGGGTGGGGTAGTCTTTTGTCCTTTTTGTTTTCATGATCAAGTCTTCTATCGAAGACTCGGATACAAGAGTACGTGCATTGTAGGTACAGATCGTCACCGCTCGGAGATTTTAGCAGCGTCTCCGTACTCGTCCCACCCAACGCTGAGAAATTGGGAGCTTTTTCGGGCTCAGGAGAATGAGACCCGTTCTTTTTACTGTGTTTAGCATTTTTGATATCCACGTTTAACTTGTTGGGCTTTGAACGTGGGGCTGGGTATACTCACGGGTAACTTGCCAGGCTCTCCCAAAGTGGACATGGTGCTTATTTATTGGAGGCGGCTCCTAACAGCCTCCCATATATTTCCCTGTCACTTGATTGCAGGCTTTTGGCCGAACTGACTCGTAGAATACAATCCGCATAAGGGAGAAAGCACCCACACGCGCATGCATGAATACGCCACATAAATACAGAAAGTATCTGTCAAATCAGCGCAGCCAATACACGGAGTCGATTCCCTGGATCCACCTGCGTCTCAGGTAAACAAAGGTCGCTTTTCGTTCGCCATTAACCTGATATCCCACCTAGGGTCGCGCCACATATTTTCGCGACTTACCGGCTCGAGATCCCTCATATGAGGGAGATCCATGGAATTTTTCTTATAGTCGTGTGAAAATCATTCGGATCATTCACTAATCAATAAGTCCATTTTATTACAGGTGGTGTGCAGGAAACGTGTTACCCGACAACTCACAGAGAACTGCTCAGTGTCACTTTTAGTAATTAGACTGCACTGGCTTCTAGACATTCTAAATATTATGCAAGGAGTTTGTGGTAGCAATTCCATAGAATGTTTCACCTAATATGCCCAATCTATCCAATTAGAGCTTATCCCAATAAGATGGGATTTCTTTGACGTATCCCGCGTTTTCGTCTGTTTTTATGGTTTTCTAGTTCTCTTCTTTTTTCCTGCTCAGTTTTTTTAGAACTCACCTTTAGCATAGGACATCAAAATTTTTGCGTCAGAAGATGGAAATAATATACCAGGCAGTGATGCTTTTCATTCGCTAGTTTCTCTTATCCCTCTTGTGCTTAACACGAAGCCGTTCAGAAGACCCTGTGATTGGATGCTCCATCTCATTTCTAGGGACACTGTATATCGACGAAAGTTTGTCATGCTAAACGGTGGTTATCGTTAGTTGCCAAGAACTTGGTTGTCACAGAAGCGAGACTTTACTTATGCTTTACTTGTTATTACTTATGGTCAGCTTGGCAATTCTATTTCCAACCGGTTTGGCAATGGCATCGTCGAATTAATACTCCACCTACATCATGAAATATTGACTTTCCTTACTGCCTATTCTTTTTATGGCAGAGTATCTTATGCACTTTTTAGGGACCTGTATGGTTTGTTCAATGTGAATCGAACGATCGGACAGATCACCATCATCGCTCAAGCGGCGTCCTACTTTTCCATATTACTTCTCTCAACGAATCGCTTTATCTGCTTGTACAAACCAATGCGTTATTCAGTCTTGTTCACAACTCGTAATACTTTCATCTATATAGGCGTGACGACGATGATCAGCCTCGCTTATGGCTGCGTATATTTTCACAGTAAGTTTTCTTCCAGTAATGCTAAGAAATCGATGTGCGCTCACGTGTGTGCTGTAAATGATTCACCCAAAATAGAACTNNNNAAGCAATTGTAAGGCAGAGAATAGTCTCCATATTTCCTGGGTTTGCAGTTGATGAATGACTGTGTCGTCCTCTCAGTTTCCTAAGGGAGTGGTAAACGGTTGGTTCAGTTGAATTAACGTTTCGCAATTGGGGACAATCGACCTGTTCGTTGATGATAACTAAACTATCGGCTCCTGAATCAGTTATGATGTAGACCACTTCCACTGCCTGAGTATTTGGGTAAAATACGCTTGTTCGTCCTGTGCTATATGTTTTTCGTTGTTGGTTTAAAAGCCGTTCGAGGTTTTATGCTCCAAGTAAGCTTAGCTGAGAAATTGAGTTATGTAGTAGCTTCGTGTTCACTGTGTGACAAGGTGGGTCCTGTACATAGGTGTTGTAGTGAATGTTGTTGGGACAGCAAGCCGTTCTTAACACGACAAGAAAGTATCCGATGTAGGAGTAAGGCCCCTCGCCTTATGTTGCTTCACTTCGAATTTAAAATTTGGGCGATAACACTCTCGTACAAATATATAACACTAACACAACGAGCTTAGCAGGTCTACATCGAATACATCACCACTGAAACGTAAGTATGATGTATTAACAATGCAAGACTGCGAGCTACGGTAAACAAAACTTATTGTGAGCAGGAAGGCATATTCGATTGTTAAGAACATTTGCTCAATTTTATATGATCAATTGATAATTCGAATGGTCGGGTTTTGAGATGCTAAGAACGCTGAAACACTTAGCGAAATCAACGACGGTTCTGGCATGCAGAGGTCATCCCCGATTGTGAAAACATGAGATAGCAATGATTTATTGTTCTCCAGGGTCCTGCTATTTCGTTTTCGACAAGAACACTCTGGAGTTCATGTTCAGCTCCACCGCATGTGGGCACTTTCTTTCGGAGTTCATCGACTTCTGGATGAGCATCGTGTTATTGGCGCTTGCCTGTTGCCTTGACTTCCTCACATTGGTGAAACTACGTCTGGTCAGTCAGCTTTATATGCAAATTTTGCTAGTTTTTTTTATTTTTCGCATTTTTGTTGAGTAAACGCGAGGTGTTATTGTTTTTTATTCACGAATAAGCTGACGTTTCGGTGGATTTCGCTTTCCTCAGAGCCTGGAAAGGTCAAGTTGACAGCAATCTACTCGGCCAAACACCTCCATAACCAAACAGAGAAAACGCTAAACCAAGATTTCAATCACATCTAGCATAGCTCTGCACACTCACCGCTTTCTATGAGGTTTCCACTAAGTATGTCACGTAGAGACCATCCGCACAGAAATTACATGGAAGTATAAAGTGCCCCTCCCATCAGAATAGCAGTCTTGTATACTGCCCTATATCACGCGTGATAATGAGGCATTCTTCCCTGCGGTTCATTTCCGGATTTCTAGAAATAATCCAGAATGCCTCGAGGTATTTGGTCGATTTTTGCCGGCTAGGTGTTCTTTCATGCGGACACACAGGGGTCTACCCGTTTCGCCAATGTCTGTCAATAGTTGCTCTACTGATAATCTTTCATATAATGCAACTGCTAGAGAGATTAAGGTCTAAATTACCTGGACGATCAAGGATCCAAGAGAGTGTGGTGTATGTCAATATTTTAAAATTTACGTTGTCCGACACGTGGTCTATCTTAACGACAGCCGTTGGAGAAGCTGTTTTTTCTGGGAAATCTCAACTGCACAGCACGAAGACTGCCGCTGATCCCATAATGAGATTTCTTCAAGAACAACACTGAAGAAAAATACTGTAGTGCTAAAATCCATCGGACATTCACAATCGACTGGGATTTTCTGACATGCGACGAGGACATGTGAATATTTCCGAAGCTGCTTGAGTCACCCGGCAATCAATGACTTGCCACCTGATCGTGGCTGCGGGTTTTGAGATCTATTGATAGATGGCTATCAATCTCTTTAACAATACTACATAAGCCGAAAAGGAGTTCGACTTCACCATCTAGAACGAAGCTTAATATTAGTGAGTCATCGCCAGCAGTCGTCATCAACCTTGAATAAACTTAGTTGCGCTCAGCGAACAAATCCAGCGAAAACCTGGAGATTTCATGGCGAACACCTTTCTAAGGTAATGGTATTCCAGTTAAGGAGGAAATGTTCTTTCGCTTTGACTACAACATAATAATGTGTTTAATCAGCAAAGTACCCAAATTCGTTCAGGTAATTTGCCAAAGAAATATCGATGCGGAGTATGGCTCGACGGCTCGCTTCAAGAATGATTTGCGCTTTCTTGCACAGGTTTGACATGAATATTAATGGAATCATAAACATTTTGCTCAGGTTCTTGGATTATTCTTTCTTTATCAGTGCGTTAGATGACTTCCTGCATCTGCTACAATTTAGATCTCTATATGCACCGCAAGCTTCATCACTTGCAAACTTGTTTCTTTTACTCAGTTTTTCACTCTGCAAGCCAAATGTACAGTCCTCCTTGCCCAGCCGTAAGTCGAAGTCGAAACCCACGAATGAGAACGCAATCATTTTTAGAATCTCTGCTCAGTGGAGATATGTTTGCACAATTCCTTATTACCTTAAGAATAACGTTGTTTACTCAAACCATAAAAATCCGAGGCCGTTTGTCCAACGAGTGCGGTGATAGTCACAATGTGTATGTGCATATTTCTATGTATATATATATATATATATATATACTGTAAGAGAGAGAGAGAAGGAAAGAGAAAAAAGGAAATGAACTCGAAGGATAATAGTTGACAAATAATACACTAATTTGATGCATATAAGTAATATCTCTATGCAATATCTCTATGCTCTACTGTTGCACACTACAGTTCTGCACTGGGCTGTGTTCAAACAAGACCCAAAATGCACACCGCAATATTTATACGACACCCCTCATTTCCAGTGTCCTTCAAGACGGCACACCATACTGTTTCTAGAGTTACCTTTTCGAATTTCTCCTCAGCGGGCTCCTACCTGCTAGAGACGATACCGNATATATATATATATATATATATATATATATATATATATATATATATATATATATATATATACTGTAAGAGAGAGAGAAGGAAGGAGAAAAAAGGAAATGAACTCGAAGGATAATAGTTGACAAATAATACACCAATTTGATGCATATAAGTAATATCTCGATGCAATATCTCTATGCTCCACTGTTGCACACTACAGTTCTGCACTGGGCTGTGTTCAAACAAGACCCAAAATGCACACCGCAATATTTATACGACACCCCTCATTTCCAGTGTCCTTCAAGACGGCACACCATACTGTTTCTAGAGTTACCTTTTCGAATTTCTCCTCAGCGGGCTCCTACCTGCTAGAGACGATACCGGGTCACATATGTACTTTTCATACCTACTCATCGGCTTGGTTGTGGGATTTTAGCCAGTTCTAACGTGCAAACTTACTTCGTGTACACGTAGTGCACCCATACACATGAGAATGGATGTGCATACGGGGCTTATAAGTGGGTCAGGTACAAAAAAGACTGAAAGCTTATCAATTGTATCCACACTTGCCTCAATTCAAATATACAGTCATTTCTGCCCACCATTTAAGCACCTGTTCCACGCTCTTAAGGACATGCCACGTAACGTCGCAAGTGGTATAATATTTGTCACATTGTGGTACACAGTGTGAAGAAAATTTTAAAGCGAGAACTGACGACGTTCTTCAAGCTTTATAAAAAGTTTATATTTCGCAAATGAAACTCTTTGTTTGTTGATGCATAAGGAGTCATTTTGGCAGACTATTGTTTTTCCATGGTAGGGTGTTATGTGAAATACTACCACAAGGACGTTGAGGTATGAGTAAAACAAGGAATCTCTGATGAGCGTCGAGCTCGCGATTACCCTTTCCGGGAGCTGGCGCGCCAGCCATCACACCAACCGAGGCACTTGTCTTGCCTCGAAATCGTGGGTAATCGCGGGTTCTAATCCCAACTAAGGTTTCATTTTTCGTTCATATCTCAGCATCCTTAAATCATTTTCCTGGTTTTTACCTATAACTGTTGTTGTCCTGATGCAATAACTAACGCCAGTCACTGCATCTGCTACGAAGCATAGATTTTCCTTCTTCTTCCAGTGAAAATGTAGAAAATTCACTTTATTTCAGACAGTATGCACGACGTTACTCTTCTCATCAACTATTGTCTGCTTCCATACGATTTCACCACAACTGACGGAAAGATTTGCGCGATTTTGTTCAACAACATTCATTTGGGGAGTAAATCACGCCGGAGCCGGGTACGTTTTCAGAGTTTGTCTGGGCAGATATCTAACTATTACTGGCCACAACTGGTAAGAGCAAACGTCTTAAAAGCCATCCCAGTGAAGAATGAGCCAATTTTTCACAAATAATACGCCTTTCAATGCCGCCATTTTCCAAGGGACTTAAAAAGCGATGACTCTTCAACGGTTTTCTTGCTAACTTCGGGGTTCAGCAGTCCTACAATTTCTAGGACAATCGATTACTATAGGCATTAACCGCAAAAGCCTCAGAAGAAAATGCAACGGTTTGGCCAGAGTGTCCATAGCAGTGCTTTCTTACGAGTCGATACTTCGCGGCCGTATCATTGAGTGGATGAAGCTGTTTCATTACTGTACTCCATTTGAGTCCTGTCTCCGAAGATGACAGTGACGCTGAATTATTATGAACACCAGGATAAAGATTAAAACTCTAGGTAAGCTTTTCAATATGTCAGGACATTGATTGTAGGATCTCTTCTACATGTTGATATTCAGTATCTTCTTGACAAAGAACGAGAGCTGGTGATGATTTTGAGCCCAGACACCCTTTATACAGTTTGACCTGACGTCGATGGTGAAGAATACAAATGCGTCCTGAAATCGGACACAATGGTGCTATATAGTTGTACTAGTAGGATTAGACAGCAGAATAAGACCCAGGCGATCCATGAGCCATAGTAGTGGCAAAGTTATATCTATCATTTAGCTCTTTGATTAGGCGAAACAATTTCTGATACACATTCTTGCTGTGCATCCCTTTCTCACCCTCTTTTTTTGCTGAGTAGTTTCTAGAAACAATAATGGTCCAATCAGATCCCACGATCTCCAAACAAGGACTTCTAAACTGTGTTTTCTTTTTGGATTAACAATGTGTCTCTTCTCATTTTTATATGGCTTAAATTGATCAATTTCAGAATGATTATTATCGCCTTCAACCAGAAAATTAGAAGCAACATCTATCGACCTTTCTGGCCTCGCGTTTCATCTGTTGTAGATCAACCAAGGAGGAACAGAATAGCATTCAACAGCGAAATATAACTATATGGGACAATTTCTGTTCGATTTATGCTTGCGAGAAAACTAGCAATGTATATTTTTCGCTTAAGAATGTTCATCCTTTTTGCTGTGTCCTAGCTCATTTCTTCATAGTGTTAGTTCTTAGCAAAAATGAAATTCCATACATTGAAGCACTAATTACTTGCAGTAGGAAAGCTTGTTATGGCACGCAAACAAGCGTTCGAAAAGATTGCAGATGAGTGTTTTCTGCTCTTTTCGTTTCAGTTTTGTAGGTGAGCAATACAATTCGAGGAACTTCTGTAAGTTACTGTTGCATCTGTAACGCTTCTTTGCCAGTTATTGTCGACGGTGTCGAGGGAACGCCACCAGACTTTATATTTATCATTGTGGCGTGCAAAAGGTCTCCAATGTATTGTACACGAAGTACATAAAGCACATCATATTTTTTTCTGGGCTATTCTTGAAGAAAATTGGTGGTTGCATTTCTGTCACAGGACATCCCCAATAATATTTCATTTCACTTCATAGGCATGAGGGTGCGTGTAGCGCAGTGGTTGGAGGCACCACTGCGACACACACGTGTAATCGACCCCGGCGTCCATGCTCCACCAAGCCTTGCATCCGTCCGTGGTCGGCAAATTGGTACCAGACTTGTCTGGAGAGAGACGAGTCTTCGAAGTGAAAGACGTGCATTTTGGAGTGGAAAAGTATGGTTCAGGTTTTACTTTCATTTATTTCACGTTGCGACAGGCGGTAGAGGTAATTCCAAGTTTATTCCCTTCTTAAACAATTAAATAAGGAGATCTTCGATACTTGGCAAACAGTCTCGAAACCTGCAAGAAAAGAAAACTTGCTCAATTAACAAAACCTTAGTCAACCGTATAATTTGCGAAATCTTGCGTTCGCGCAAACTACCTATTTACATATAATGATGTGGTATTTGCAAAACTCCGAACCGCATGTGTATGCGGTGGGGAACGAACACGCGCTGTTGTCCTTACCGGGGAGCAACGCACTTCACCACCACACCATCTGTGACCTTCGCTTCATCTCTCTCTCAGCTAGTTCAGTTGATCTTTTGCCATCAGCAATCACCCGTCAACGGGACCTGCGGTCCGGAGTTTTGTAAATATCTCAGCATTACATACAAGTTATATTTCGCAACATACTCTGCCATTAAAAAAAAAGGCAGTAAATAAAAGGGTTAAGATTGCGATCATACCTATTTACATTTCTACCCATTTTTATGTAATCGAATTACTATGGCCGTCATTCGCCGACATTACCTAGAAGAATATTAAGTAACGTTACAACAGGTCTGCTACTGTCAATTTCATGAGCATTTACCAAGATGTGCAGTGATTTCAGTGCGCACCCAGAAGTGCCAAAGTTTGGGTGTTGTCACCAATTTGTTAATATTGTACATATAAAGCAAAATATGTACTATAAAAGAAGCTTTCGGCGTTGATCAATCTTGGAAGGATGCGCCATGAATTCGACTTCATCATGCACCTTTAGGGGTGCGCGTGTGGCGTTGTGGTTTGAGGTGTCCTGTCGTGCACATAGATCGATTTCGCTCCTCAGCTTCACCAAGCCTTCCATCCCTCCGGAATCGGCAAATATATGCTATATAAGCATTAATGCCTTTCCAGTCGTCAGCAATAATTTGCAAGATTTGACACTTCCCAAATCGCTCAAGGTGAAATTTCCACAATTTTTCCAAGAAACGTGCACCCATCTAAGTAAGTTGTCTGGCATATGAATTCCTTGCTATCACAAAGAATCTTCC
>UYYA01005699.1:2534-12810 GCA_900624975.1 Angiostrongylus costaricensis | reverse complement strand
CTCGCGATTGCTGAACAAGAAAACGACACATTCATATTCCAATGCCGAGGTTAAGAGAAAGTCGATCTTGGGAACTGTTAGGGAAGTTCGGAACATTCGATATGGTGATCTCGTTATGGCACATAAGAACTACTTCACTAAGAAATCTGAATCTTTTTTGCTTACTCGAAAAACTAGTAAAGTATTTTAGAGCAGTTCATCATTCTATGATGAAAAATAGATATAGGTTGACAATCGACAACGTCCATTCTTGTGATCTCAATCCCTATGAAATGCTGCGAGACCTGACATCTTATTACAAGGGATTGGTTTCGTTGAACAAAAAGGGAAAGCAATTGTTATTTTTTTTTAACACGGTGGAGTTGTCGTGTTTGTGTATGGCTGAGATTGTAGTTGAGGATTATTTTCTAATGGCTTTTTTTTCCAGAGAAGGACAAAATGTAGATGACAGCGAACCGACACATGAAGTCGGATCAATATCGCCGTATCGAAGAAACGCATTGAATCCTGAAGATGAAGGCCAATTGCCAGACACGAAACGCCACAAGAAGACGAGTATCGGTCAGTTCAGGAGAGAATCACTCTAGTTTTCTTTCTTTACAAGAAGACAGTTCACGTCCTCTTATAACATAATGGAATTTTCTTTTTCTTCTACGTAGTAGTTTATATCATGGATGTTCAAATGAGAAGAATTAAGAATGATGTGGCAGCAGTTCGATAATGGATATCATCACTCAGTTCCATTGGAGTGGTATTCTGGCTGATAAGAAAACCGGATTTAAAGTTTAAATTTTCAATATTTTTTGTTGAAAAGTGTTCTTTTGGTGAGGAATAAATGCGACTACCTCAGTCGGCTACAACTGTGCTTTCATTTCTTGATTCTGAAGGGTTCTTCAATTTTCACGCACCTTAAGCTCCAAAAATTGCTCAGTCTTTTAGGTGAGGTGAAAATTTCGTAAGGGCTTGTTAGTTGCTTTGCTTTACCGGTAACTGATTACTCATTTTTCAGATGGTTTTGTTGAAGACGTCTTTTGTCAAAAACCAGCACAACACTAATTGATTTTGAAACCAGCTTATCCGAAAATAATAGCTCCTTCTAAGTTAAAACAGTGATTACTGAGCTCAATTTATTGATTGGAATGAGAAAGTTTAGGATTCACAGATCTTTGCCATTAGGCATTCGATATGTTGTATCCCATTAGGTCTAAACTATCATTTTCTGAAACTTTCTTTCCTTTTCTTGTTCAAACGAGGATTTCGAGTAGTGTAGTGAGGTTAAGAAAACGGGGCTTTCGCCCAATGGAACATGATGACTCCTCCAAAGGTATCGTTGTCGTTCGCAGCTGAGGTGCTTACGAGTAAATCATCAATGGTTTGAATTTTGGACAAGCTTTTAATCAGAATAACATATCAGGGATAACTTCGTATATTACGAGAACAATAAGAAAAAGTGCTCCAAATTCTTCTTCTGTTTCCCAATTAAAATTCTGTCAATTTTGTGGTTTCCTCAAACCCGTATGTTATCGAAAAATTGTCGGCATTTATAAAAGATCAGCGTGAATTTATTAATAGAGCGTGAGATTGAATAACGGGTTCTGGATAACACCATGCTCAAGAGGACCCACTGTCGTCTCTTTCTTTTCTTGCCTGTCGTGAAACAAATGACAGTTATGACCTTACACCATCCGTATGGCATGATACGCTGGCTAATCTCGTGATACAAAATATGCAATACCAAATAGAACAACTTACGAACAAAACAAATATAACGGCGTAAACTCTTTATAAAAGGGCGCACGGTATTCCAATTATGACAGAGAATAGTCTCTTGACTCTTCACCGCCATAATTTGTACAATATAAATGGCAAAGGCTGAGTAGTTCCTTCGAAAATTTACGAGGCAGAGGCATTTCAGGAATAGTGAACGTCTTCTGAGGTGTAGTTCTTTTACAATTCGCGGTTTATCGGTCTTTTTCATTTATTCTCTCTGAAACGCCAGCAGAAACATTAAATGATTCGTTTAAATTGATCGCCTTCTGTTTTCCGTTTCATTAGCACGGAGATAAGTCGTCGATATAGTACACGACAATGATGACGGTTAAATTGGATTGTGTACCACACATAAGGTGAAGAGACATCGGACCATTTCATATTGGGTTTTCCGTTCGAACGTTCTCACTTCCTCACGCATGATCAACTTGGAAAAACGATGTTTTCGTTTCGACATTTTCTCTTCACGTCTTGCATGCATAATCACTTTTAGGAACGATGTTTTTGAAGTGATTTCGGAAATTCGCCTTCGTTTAGCTGATTCGTTCCGATAGAGCAATGCTCGGCAAAGTCATCAACGGCACATAGAAAGCATTTTGAGTCAGGAGTGTTTAGCAAGCGCATCACATTAGATGGCGATTACAATGTTTGTTTGCCTTCTCTGTAACAGAGGAAGAGGGAGAAAGAGAGAGAAAGAAAGAAGAGAGAGGGAATGAAATGTCTTTGCAAAATATCTGACTTGTAATAAATCGAATGAAATTGAATTTACTGGCCGTCTAAAAGGTTATGAATAGTGACAAGGCCACGCGGGATAAAATGTAATAGTTGCTTATTGACGAGTTGATTTTCCGATGATGTCTTCTATAAAAATTTCAGTGCATTTTCATTGATGCGGTATCGGGTTTTGTTGTTGTAACTGATTTCATTCTTCAACACCGTGGCGCAGCTATAGGCGCAATGTATCTGTGCCTGGGGATTTTAATTTTAGAGGAATTTAAAAATTCAAAACGAAATTTCTTGCGGTTCTGAATTGTTGGAACATGCTTTTAAAGCACATCTAGCTTTATAGAGTAAAGAAATTTGATGGCATATCTTAAAGATACAAGAAATCATTGGATAGTTAACATAACTCCATTCTAAAAGTAGAATCGGGTCCGTGTATCGCTCGTGTGCCGCAGAGTTTAGAGCAGCCAGACAGTGCAAACATGCTTGTTGTTTTGACCACGCACTCTGAACTAAGCTAGCCTTCTATCCCTCGTGTGTCCGCAAATCGTTGCCAGATTTGTTTTGGAGGAAGAGCTCTGATTTGATAGATTGACAGTCCCTCTAAGTAATTGCATAAGTTAGATATGGATTCAATCACTTCTATGATGTTATGAATGAAGTAGAATGCACGGAGCGTCTCCAAACTACTTATCGAAGCGAAGTGCTTTAGCTTTCATCCCTTTAAACTCTGTGGTGTTTACAATGCACTCCACAAAGTTGCATAAGTACCTAAAAACAAGGAATTTCCCGAGTTTTGAGTGAAATTCAATGCTCGTTCAGATCTTGACATCCCATTTATTTGATGATGGTTCCAGCTGGCCGCCTATATGAAACGTCCGAGTTGTCCGATATCGCGTTGTCTCATCACGTTCAACGAACCGTGCAACCGTCAAAATGTAGTCACTGTGACACCCTTTCAATCCTTTATACGGTGCAATGTATCGATTGTGGGTCGCAATGGCACAAGACGTGTTTTCCTAAAGTGAGTTTCTTCACAACTACCATTTTCTTCTCTTCATCCCATCCTTTCGATTTTATTCTTTATCAGTCTGTTACTTCTATACAATTTCCAGTTTGAGTGAAACTGTATTGTTGTTGTGATCTAGAGTGCATAAAAATATCTTGAAATAGACTTAAATATCTTAAAAATAAAATTAAATGCTCTTCTTCTTTTGAATAAGCCGCATAACGTTGGAGTCAGGAAATGAATCTACCACTGATCGGCCCATAAAAACCAGGGTTGGTCCTTGCTAGCCTTCCTGTTAACTAAAGGCAACCAGAAGCACTTTAACGCACCTAGTTTTGGCACTACTTGTTCTTCCACAGAAGTCTTTCTTTGTGCAGAAAAGTGGAAAAGTAATCCAACAGTGGAATCATCCTCGTAGAAGAGAATTAAGCGAATTTTAGTTTGACGAATCATTATGGTTTGGTAACGTAAATCCACTTAATCACTCGTGTATGAACTCACTGAAAAGTCCTAGTGCGGGATGATCGGTCAGAATATTTCTCGGGGTAATTGGTTTCTTAAAGCTTTAATGAAGTCACTTATAAGTTCATACATATGTATATTCTTAAATAAGTGGTTAGGAGCTCTGTGGAATTCTATAACAAAATCTCTATGCATTAATCGTCTGTGTAATTAGATAGCAATGGAGTTCTCGGAAAACTTACCGAAAATGACGTATTCGCATGGCCATCAATTAGTGGACGTGTTGTCGTCCGAGTGTCTCAGATGAACACTATCATAAAAGCGTCGTTTTCTTGTTCAACAATCGCGTTTTTAAACAGCATACATTTAATTCCATAGAGAAACACAATACAATACAACACTAGCTGACGTTTCGGCAGTATCGCCTTCTCCAGAGCTGCTTTTTACGTGACTTCCAATGAGGAAGTTTAGAACAGCTGATTATAGTCGCATATTGTTGATGACTCAGTCATCAGTCAGTCATATGCGACTATAATCAGCTGTTCTAAACGTCCTCATTGGAAGTCACGTAAAAAGCGGTGGGTTTTTCGAAAAACTGTTGATCATGTGATTGCCATAGGGTTTCTCTTCTTTCTGTATGTTATTGAAGCGTTTGGCCTAGTAAAGTGTATACCAGTATACCTTTCCAGGCTCTGAAGAAGGCGATACTGCCGAAACGTCAGCTAGTGTTGTATTGTATTGTGTTTTTCTATGAAAGTAAATGTATGCTGTTTAAAAACCTCGCGATTGCTGAACAAGAAAACGACGCATTCATATTCCAATGCCGAGGTTAATAGAAAGTCGATCCTGGGAGCTATCATAGAAATCTTAACTCGGCAAAAGAATGGTTATAACCTCCAGAAATGCTAATAGCGTGTTCGGTCCCCACCGCAGACACCTGCGGTGCGGAGTTTTGCAATTATCTGAGCATCATTGTGGTAGTATTTCACATAATACCTTGTCGTGAGGTATTCTAAAAGGCAGTGAATAAAAAAGTTAACAGAGTGGATATTATTATTACAGAGAATCTAGTTGCTGAGTGTACAAGAGCGTCTGCAGTTCATCGTTCAGAATACTGTAATTAAGTTCTCCATCAACAAAACATTGAGTACTTCGTAGTTGAAAGAATCACCTAAATCTTCCATAAACGATGGCGCGTGTAAAACAAGGGAAAGGCATAATCGGGAAAACTACAGCTTATGTAACGTTTCTTTCATATTTTAGAGAACACAGTGCGAATTGTTTGCAGCTATAGAATAGTTGCAAGAATCGGACCGCATTGTTGGGAATTAAGGTGTTTCACCTTCGCGAGTCTTGGAGTAGTTGATTTAGCGCATTCCTTGCTTTTCGCAGTCAACATTTGCCGCTCTTAGCACTAACTGGAGATGGTCATATTCTTCGGACCGTCGAATACCGATTAGGAAGGCAATAAGGAAAATATGGTGGCATTTACTCTTAAAAATAGGTCTTTAGTTATAGCCGAATTCTTATCCATGGCGAGCTCTTCGAATATTTTTTGTGCAAAATATTCAGTGTTTTGAGCCATTTTAAGTTGGTTGATCTTTGAGTTTTAAGTTAGCCAACCTCTCTGAATTCAAGGTCCTTATTCAGAAGAGGACCAGAAGGCCCGTACCATTGTTTAAGAATGGTGACCTCCAGGATGTCGGCAACTATTGCCCAATTTGCTTACTGTCTGTCTTCTACAAACTTTTTATTCGAGTAATCCTAAACAGGATTGACAGAACACTGGACTTCAGTACGATGAACCACATCCACACGATAACAAGACTCGTTGAAGTATCCAGAGAGTACAAAGGACCATTTATCTCACCGTCACTAATTTAGGAAAAGCTTTCAGGTGGGTCGAGATAGGAGCAGTCATGCAAACCGTGGGCACTCAGGTAGTCCCTACTCAGTGCATAAAAATTCTTTGTGAGTTGCATAAAAATTTTACAACCAAGATATCACCATTCTATAACGATATTAACATCCACGTCCGACTTTTTATTAACCTCGGCACTGCTTTAACAATTTTTTCCACTTCAGTTCAGCAAACACGAGGTGCTATTTTATTTCTTTATTTACGTACAAGCTGACGTTTCGGCGGATTTCGCCTTTCTCAGAACCTGGAAAGGTCAAGCTGACAGCAACCTATTCGGCCAAACACATCCATAACCAAACAAAGAAACTCTAAACCAAGATTTCAGTCACATTGAACACAGCTTTGCACACTCACCGTTTTCTATGAGGCTTCCACTGAGTATGTCGCGTGAATACCAACCGCAAAGAGTTCACATGGAAGCGTAATGTTTTCCTCCCATCAGAATAAGAGGCTTATATACTGTCCAATAACATGTATGATAATGAGGCATTCTTCCCTGCGGTTCATTTTCGGATTTCTGGAATTAATCCAGAACGCCTAGAGAGTTTTGCGCTCTTATGTTCTTGATTCGTGTGCGAGGATCGTGACACGAACTTCAAAGTCCTCTCCGTTATGTCTAAGACAGATAGAATCTCGTGTTTGCTGAACAGAAGTAGGAAGATGTTAACATCGTCGATAAAAAGGAGTTAGACAAGGCGATACTATCTCACCAAAATATTCACCGCCACCCTCCAGAACGTCATGCGAACATTGGAATGGAATAATATGGGAGTGAAAATCGATGACCGCCAGTTACATCATCTCCACTTTGCTGATGACATCGTTCTTATAACACTAAGCATTAGCCGAGTGAAACGAGTGCTTGCTGACTTTGATAAAAACTGTGGAAAAATTGGTCTTCGACAAAGTCTCACAAGAATGATGTTTATGAAGAATGGATTGGTCACCTCTGTCCCATCCATGCTCAACGGTACCAATATCTCCGAATGTTGTAGTTACATCTAGTTTGGTCGAAAATCAACATGTTGAACGGCTTAGCTCCAGAGCCGAAAAAGGAAATGGGCGGCTTAGGGAGCTTTCGAGAAGATCGAAGATGTAGTGAAGAGAACAATGAACACCCGACTCCATGCCCACCTGTTCGACTTACCGGTACTTCCTGCCTTAACGTATGCATCAGAAACCTGGTAGCTGCGTCAGCAGGATGAAGGATCACTCAGTGTCATCGAACGCGCAGTCCAATGAACGATGCTAGGAGTATTCCGTGTAAGTATGGAAAGAGATCCGAAGCTCCGACCTGGGTGAACAGTCAAAAATCAAAGATGTTGTTGTGTACGCCAATCAGTAGAAGATATGATAAGCCGGACACGTAATGCATTTGACCGACAACCGATGAACAAAAGCCGTTAGTGAGTGGATTCCTCAGGATGTCAAACGCCCTGCAAAAAGACCTTTGATCCGATGGTCAGTTCTTCGCGAAAAGCCTAGAAGAAAGGCGTGTTGTTCAACGAGTCCCTAGGGCGAGCAAAACGCACTGGCCGAGTCTTGCACGTTACGAAGAGAAATGGAAGATTTACTGGAGCTTGCTCGAATCACTCGAGGATAAACAGGACAAAAGGTGATACAGGTAATTTGCGAAATCTAGCATCTTTATTCATTGCTATGTCAACATTGATCTATTTTCTTGTCTGTGCTGCTTCAATAGCTCATTGACTCATCGTGGCAAGAAGTGTTTCTCAGTGACAAATTGCGGGTTCATCGTCGAGTTCATCTGTCAGCAGATCGCCTAAATTTGGAAGGACTTTGCTGTTCTTTCTGAAAGCTCGGGACTTGTCAAATCTCTACAATTATTTCCGTGGAGAACGGTCGTTTTAGGAATCTATGAAAAAGAAGATCCTTCCATAACATTATTAATCTATAAGAAACTATGCTTGATCTGCTCATTCAATTTCAATCTAACGGATCATAGAAGAGGATTATACTAAAGGTATTGAGTGATTATCTAGCATCACTAGCGTTAACTACATTGGAAGCTATCGCATGGGTCTTTTCCATTTCGGCCTTTATTTTTTCCTGCTTTCACTTAATTTTGTGGAGCTTATTCATTTCCTTGTCTGAAGCATCTTCAGAAAGAAAACTGAATAGCAGAATGAAAATGTTTCTAAAGTTCATAGGGATACGGTTTTAGTTTATTTCAAGAACAGTTTAAGTCACCCCCAAAAACATTTCTTATTCGCAACTGAAAATCTGAAGTAAATAGTAGGTTTTCCGGAAATGAGTGCCCGATTTTAAATCTCCTTCACCATGACATATCTCAGCTCAGAACAAATTCCCTTGTATCAGATAAAGACCATTAGAATCTAAAGATTGTTATCTACAAAAAGCAAATATGCTATTGATGCTGCATACAATGCCTAACTTCTGGTAGCGGTGATGTTGTAGAAGGCAGCTGCGAGCTCAGCTCGATTCCTGAAGCATTTCTAGCGCAGGAAGGTGTCCGGATTCTTGCAGAAATTCCCAAGACCGACTTTCTATTAACCTCTGCATTGATTGATAAGTCGCTGATAGCTGTAAGACTTACATCCTTACTTAATACTTGAAAGGCGGCCCTCACTGGCTGTTCGGGCCCCAGCATAATCTCCATTTTTTAGGGATTTGCTGGTTAACCCATTATGGCTCCCTGGAGTCCCGACGTCAGCGTGGCCAAAGTCTGCCTCACGTTGTCACTACCACAGGTAGTAGCAGCCCTTGTGGATCAGAGTGAAATTTGCCACCATGAGACTTTGATACCGGGACGGTGATTGATCCTGGCATTGGTTTACTCTTAGCTAGGTTCCCTGATGGGAACGCCGGACTCCTTCTCAGCTCGGGATACTCTGCCAGAAGATGAATCCCCCGCTGTTTATCGCAGTCCAAATCCCAGGAACACCTCCCAGCCACGATGAGGCGATAAACCGTTGGGAGAAATAAAAAGTTTAAGAATTGTAATTTATGACTATCATTCCGTAATGAAGAAATCACATAAGCGTGAAGATGTTTTTATTTTTTGGGTTTCTCCTTTTTATTGAATGCAGAAATTTTTTCGGAGGGTTTAATATGTTTGACTGCTAGTAGCTGAAGAATAACTGTCTTTCTCTCTGAAGCTTATTCTGGATAGAATTTATCACCAAGGTCTTATTTCTCAGAAAGGTATTACTTAATGAAGAATCCTTGGAAGCGACTTGCCTCATTGAGAAATCTGGCACACATTCGTTTCCAACGGTTCACCGCCTCATCGTGGCAGGGAGGTGTTCTTGGGTGTCAGGCTGCCATGCGCAGTGGAGGATTCATCCCCCAGCAGGGCCTTCCAAACTGAGAAGAAGTCTGGCGTTTTTTTCTACTTCTGTTCAGCAAGCACTAGGTGCTATTTTATTTCTTTATTTACGCACAGGCTGACGTTTCGGCGGATTTCGCCTTCCTCAGAGCTTGGAAGGGTCAAGTTGACAGCAATCCACTCGGCCAAACACCTCCATAACCAAACAAAGAAAACGCTAAACCAAGATTTCAATCACATTTAGCATAGCTTTGCACACTCACCTCTTTCTATCAGTCTTCCACTGAGTATGTCGCGTGAAGACCGACCGCACAGAATTCACATGGAAGCGTAATGTGCCCCTCCCATCAGAATAACAGGTTTATATACTGTCCAATATCACGCGTGATAATGAGGCATTCCTTCCTGCGGTTCATTTTTGGATTCTTGGAATTTATCCAGAATGCCTCTAGAGTTTTGCGCGCTTGTGTTCTCGATTCTTGCGCGAGGATCGTAACTCTTACTTCAAAATCTTCTCCGTTATGTTTCTGCGTGCTATGCGTACCTAGTGGAGTACTTAGCTTACGTTTACCGACTAGGTGTTCTTTTATACGTACGCAGAGTGGTCTACCCGTTTCGCCAACGTATTCGTCCCCGCACGCTTTACAAGAGATCAGACAGACTGTACCCGAACTCATGCAGTCACCGTCTCTACCATTGGGGCAAATTATGCAATTTTGCGTTGCACATAGACGGTCGTATAGGCGGTTACGAACTAGCTGGCGCCTTAGATTATTCGGTGGTATTTCGATTATCGTTACCGAATTCTCTAGACTGGCCCTTCTTAAACAGCGTTTTATAGCTGCACTTACTTCATTTGAAATGAAGGGCAGTATAAACGGGACCTTGTTGTCGCTAGAGTTATCGTTGGGGTACCTGTGGTTTCCTCTACACCTATCTGGAGCTACGGTTTCGTAACCATTAAAAATGGCTATTTGCCGTGCCAAGTTCCGGGACTCCTCTCTCTGTTGTCTCCCTGTGCACACGCTGGTAGCCGTTCGATACATGTTTCTCACAAGCGCCCTTTTCGTGTGAGAAGGAT
>UYYA01005698.1:0-12834 GCA_900624975.1 Angiostrongylus costaricensis | reverse complement strand
ATATATATATATATATATATATATATATATATATATAAGGGTTAAGGTTGTTTTTTGTTTTTTTTGCCTGAGAATTTTCGGATGAGCGCCCCCAAAAAGTTGTCAGCCTGTTGGTTCACTTGTTTTTCTTGATGAGCAAAAAGGAGATTGTTACTACAGCATTAATTAAATCACAACTGGGATACATTTCTCGCCCATGTGAGACTCTGTGCGGCTGCTCTCCACCGAACAACTGGATGACTTACAAAGAACAGAACGGCTCTGAAAAAGACCATGCCGCTGAAAAATCAGCTATTGTGTATTAACAAGTGCTGTAATAGCAAGTTCGTTTTGCCTCATCAAAAAACCGTGATTCATAGATTAATGCCGAAGTTAAGAGAAAGTCAGTCCTGGGATTTGCTACAATGTGTTAGTTGCTTTCCTAATTTCAGCTGCTCTTTGCTGTCGATTTGTATTGGACGTTTCTTCTCGAAATTATCCAGAGAATATCGAAATCAATATATCGACTTGCATTTTCACACATTCAATTCGCCAACGGTGAGAATGGAGAGTGGCGATGTAAATGCTAGCGCCACTTTTGCGGTCGACTTCTACATTCATCCCAAGAAGCTCCATCAAGTGAACCTCGCCAGGATTAGTAAGTGGTGTTAAGGCTTCATAAAGGACTATCTAATTACAATGCTAACTTTTTATTTACTGCGTACTACAGTTTTTCACGGGAGGGTATTAGGTCTGTTAAAATCACAATGGTGCGGGGAAAATTGCAAGACTGTGGACCGTAGGTGTGTGCGGTGGGGAACGAACGCGCTACTATGCTTTCCTCGGGTTGACGCGTTCACCACCACACCGTGCGGGTCCTTCGTTTTGACTGCCTTTCACCTATTTTTATTGATCAATGCCATCAGCAATCATCCATCAATGACATTGATCCTGCGAGCCCAAATCGGCAATGAATCCAGTGTAGCTGAGGCTCTAGTCGAAATTGCAATGTTAACTTTCTACTTGCTGCCTTATTACAATTTAATTAGTTAGTGATTCACTGTCATTCTTGATGAGGAAACACGACATTGGCACTACGCATGTTTTAATACGGAATAGCTGACATTTCTGTGGTTTCATCTTCTTCAGAGCCTGGAAAGGTCAAATTAACACGAAATCGTCTCAGCCAAACACTATTCTTACCTCCTCAGACAAAGGTCAACGCTTAAATTTCTATTCGCCTGATAAACTGCTTCTTTTAAACACCCATCGTGTTGTTTTTTGTAAGTCTTCCAGTTATTTGGTGGAGATCAACTGTACAGAGTATTACATAGGCGTGGAAAGCGCCTTGAGAGTCAAGACAGTGTTGGGACAAGGAATGTGCCTGGGAAACAAAACAATGTTGAAACACGGAATAAGCTTACTTTACGGTCCACATATTTTTTTAGCTTTGGTCCATTTCGTGCCATATCCGTTTCACGTACGTCCAAATCTACTTTCAGTATTGGAACTGTCATCTTCAGTTGTGCCTGAAATCCAAGAAAACAGGTTTGTAGGAAGGTTGAACGGCTCCGAGATAGATGTTCGCGAGGATTTTTCACGCATCGGTAAAATGTCCAAAACGTGAGTTATAAATTACCTTGCTTTCACTATAGACCATGTTTCACCTCTTTAATTTACCTATCCCTTCCAACGGTTTACCGCCTCATTGTGGCTGGGAGGTGTTCTTGCGCGTCGGACTGCGATGTTTAGCGAGGATTCATCCCCTGGCAGGGTCTCCCAAGCTGAGAAGGAGTCTGGCGTTTCCAAAACAAAGCCTAGCTAAAAGTAAACCAATACCAAGATCTACCACCGTCCTGGTATCAAAGTGCCTTGGTGGCAAATCTCTCTGATCCACGAGGACTGCGACTGCCTGTAGTGGTGACGACCTGGGGCAGACTTTGGCCGGGCTGTCGTCAGGATTCCAGGAAACCATAATGGCCTAACCAGCAAAACTCCAAAAAATGGTGATTATGCTGGTGCTCGCACAACTAGCGATGACCGGTCGTTCAAGTATCAAGTAATTTACCTATCATGGGTATACGTGTTCTCGCACTTTATTAAGAGTGTTGCACTTTTCCATGTTTATACAACTATTTTTTGTCACGTAATATTACACCATTACATTGCTTATCCGTTTTTTCCTTTACTATGACAAAGCGGAAATCTATTATGGTGGACCACCAACCGAGGTCAAGAAGTTCATGGCGCTACGGCTAGTTTATTTATCGCTTCTCATATTCGAAAAGCTTCCTCTTTCCAACATTCTGGAAAGGTGACGCATAAAAGCCATACGGCAAAAAAACTTTACAGGTTACTATTTTGGTAGCAACTTTCATTTTGCTTTTCCTTTTTCTTACAGCGTATATAAAGAGTGTTTATATTAAATGGCCTGGCAGAATTCGTTCATGGGACCGAGTTTGAAGCTAGGGACATGGTTATTTAGTTGTAAGAGCACTCAGGTTAACCAGGACAGGTTAACAACACAATGATCTCCGGTTGCTTGGCGTAGATCTCAGCTTAAATTTCTTTACAATAAATCTTCAGATTTCTTGCAATGTTCAAAGAGTTGTTCGCGATGACCGCCCATGTGATGATGCAAGCAATACTCCACAACGGGGTTCCCATTCCCATTTTTGATAACATCACCGTATCAAGTAAGTTCCACTGGACAACACTCACAATCTTAACCTTTTTATTTACTGCCATTTCTTTTAACGGCAGGATACGTTGCGAAATATAACTGCTATAATGCTGAGATAATTGCAAAACTCCGAACCGTAGGTGTCTGCGGTGAGGAACAAACGCGCTAGCTGAGAAACAGGCGAAACGAAGGACCCGCATGATGTGGTGGTGAACGCGTTACTCACCGGAAAGGACAATAGCGCGTTCCTTCCCACCGCAGACACCTGCGGTCCGGAGCCTTGGAAATATCTCAGCATTATAGTAGTTATATTTCGCAACGCTAACAATATTCGGACTCGTCAAACTTCTTCACTATCTGCGATAGTACGAGAAATGTGTGAGAAACATCAAACATTTGTTGTATAAACCATTATTACTATAACGACCAGCGATACGAACATAAGGAAAACACTCACAACCTCTATTTATGATCGAAAAACGTAATCATTAGAAAGAGGTATCCGCCATAGGATTCCATTCATGCGGACGTCATTCATCACCTCTCGTCTACTGTGTAATAGAATTCAATATCTCTGGTTTGGATCCTAACTCTCACCTCAAAGAGAGAACTTTCCTGCATTTCAGATTTCGAAGTTCTACGCATATTGAGAATTCTATAATGGTTTATGGAAAATTTAATGTTTCAGATTCATCAGAACTTCGTGTATTCAAGAAGTATATCCGTCTGGATGCTGATTTTAAATTGAATTGATTAAATAAACTTTTTTTAAAATGAGTAACATTCAATGTGTAGAGAACAAATTAAGAACTGAATAACAATGAAAAGAGAACAAGCAATGGAAATGCGATCTTGCTCTAAGACCAGGAGATTACAGGGGTCCTTCGCACTATTAGTCATTTACCGTCATTTATAGTGAGTCTACTCGCTCTGTCTCATTACATCTTGTCCATCCATCCGTTTACTTTAAGACAATTCCTCGGAGCTCACCGCTTACTGGAGAAGCTCTAGATGGAAAGCTAAGAGAAATCTTTAACAATGAGATGATACCTAAGAAAACCTCATGTGGGATACCATAACTCTCCAAAATTATTGAAACTGTGAGCTAACGATTTTCCAATGAAGTCCTCTGATCTTAAGTTATCCGTTTTATCCATATATTTGGAAACGTTTATCACCTTTCTTTAATTATCAGGATATTATGTGAACTGTTTGGGATGCGTAAGTTGCTGAATTTAAAGCAATTTTCCATAAAATTCCATTTTTGGAAAAAAAACAGAACCCATCTCAGCAACGTATCCTTAACAACAGCCTATAATCTCAGCTAGTTTACCACGATGAGACCTGAACTTTTTTCCTCTCCGTGGACGATTACTGAACTTGGGTTCTGCAATTTAAGATTTTTTCAATGCAGTAATCTTTTAAATTCCCATGTGGTTTTTGTTTTTTTTCATTCTTTTAAACACCTTCAAATTGTGTTTAAAAGGATCCAGAGTAATCTGTATACCGGATAGTTATGGACATCCCTGCATCTACGAGGCAAATCCTCTTCTGTAGGTCTTTCAATTCCTTGATACCTCAAATAGGGTTAGCGTTAAAACCTTTAAAGTTAATTGTATCGGAGGCGCTTTATTCAGTTTAAAAAATAATCCCATTGATAAACTGTTTTTCTGGTTACTAGATAGATTGCTGATATGGTTGGGCAAACAACTCAGAAGTCCACCTCTGTCGTTTGGAACAGTTAGTATTTCAGTGTGTTCCACTGCTCGTTCGTGAGATTCCAGGATCATTATGCTTTTCCTAAGACTTTATTGGAATGACATTTCCATCTGCACGATTTGGTATGTTTAGCTTTCCACTCTCTCGTGAAATCAATTGTCGGCTATTTCACGCTGTTAATGTTCGCTTACGTTTCTCTGTCTGACCCGTGGTTGGTGTCACACAACGGTATCACCAGCAAACCAAAGTTTTCAATCGACTCTCATACTTGTGCTATTCCATTCCATAACGTGTTCTCAAGGATGAAGATAATTTGCANATAATATCGCATGCGTAGACTTCATCACCAGTAAAGGGCAACATAAACGGGATTTTCCTTAGGCCAAGTGTTTCGTTTTAACGCGTCGCTGTTCTCCTAAACTTATCTCGTGCTGGCTTCCATTTGTTAGCGTTCAAATCGACTTATCAAGTTGCGCTTACGTGACAAAGTGGGACCGAAAATCAAGTAACGAAAGCATCCTGGTTCATTTTCTCTATTCTCACCTTTCACACGCAGTGGGAGCGCTTGTGGGAAATATGTTTCAGCACCTCTGTGTGCACGACTAGAGAACTAAAGGAGGAATCACGCAAGTTAGCTCGGAAAATAGCCATCTCCAATGGCTACGAAATACTTACATCAAGTTCTGTGTCATAGGCGGCGTTGAATGGGTGGCTTCGTCTCGTCTCGGCCAGGCCGATGACGTCGTACTTCATCCTTCTTGCTTGCATGAGCAATTCTTCTATCGAGGACTCGGATGCAAGTGTACGTGCATTGTAGGTACAGATCGTAACCATAGTTCTTTGAAATCTAGGCGCCTTTCGGGGCCAGGGGAATGAGGCGCGTTTTTTTTTTACTGTGATTAGAATTTTTGATACCCACGTATAGCTTGCTGGGCTGTGAGCGTGT
This sequence comes from Angiostrongylus costaricensis, assembly GCA_900624975.1. Lineage (NCBI taxonomy): Eukaryota > Metazoa > Nematoda > Chromadorea > Rhabditida > Metastrongylidae > Angiostrongylus > Angiostrongylus costaricensis. The sequence continues at coordinate 7,507 of UYYA01005698.1, read as the reverse complement.
GGGCTGGGTATACTCACGAGTAGCTTGCCAGGCTCCTCCAGAGTGGAAATGGAGCTCATTTGTTGGAGGCGACTCCTAACCGCCTCCCATATACTTCCCAGTCATTTGATTCCGGGCTTTTGGCCGAATTGACTCGTAGAATACAATCCGCACAAGCAAGAACGCACCCACACACGCACGTATGAATACGCCTAGCAAATACAGAAAGTATGTGCCAAATCAGCGCAGTAAAAACAGGAAGTCCATCCCCTCGATCCACCTGCGTCTCAGGAAAGCAAAGATCGCTTTAGCTCCGCGATTAACCCCGTATCCGCCACTTGGGGCCGCGCCACGAAACCTCACGACTAACCGGCTCGAGATTCCTCATATGAGGGAGATCTGTGGAGGATTCGGATAGTAAACTCAAAATCGTAACCATTGTGCTTTCCCGTCCTATGTGTTTTACAAAATTTACGTGTAAAAAACACCGAGAACTGGTTTCAATTCTTAAACATCTAATAAAAACATTCAGAAAGTGGCTACGTGAAAAATGCTATCGAAAACTAATCAGTAAAGAGATACTTAAGTTCGAACGCTTAAGAATGTGTGCATAGCAAGATGGAAAAGACGTAATCGCTAGATTTGGCACAAAAAATGGCCATTTTCAATGGCCACCAAGTAGAAGTCACTCGGGTAGGCCCGAGGGTAGTACTATTCCTAGAATAATGTTTCAGATCTGATTGAGTCTACTTTCAAGCATTCTCTTAATTCAAGCGTAATAAGATGTGCCATTAGGTATCTCAGAAAAAACCGTCTTGAAAATTGTTTGGTAGTTACTGTCCTCCCAACCAGTACCGTGAAGCGGTCTGTAATCTGCTCTATGATCGTCTGTGGAGATCAGAAAATTGTATAATTTGTCCCAACGGAAGGGACGGATTGCATGGGCTCAGTACTTCATGTAATGCATGCGCTGAAAAATACATTGGGTAGTCCGGTAAATCACTCTGTGCCTTAATAAAAGGAAAAGAAGGTGGGAAACTTAAAATTCGACAAAGTACTCCTCTGAGTACCTTTAGAGCGCAAAGACACAAAGGTGATAATTTTGAACTGAATGCCTGGATCTTACTGTAGGAACNGAAAAAACCGTCTTGAAAATTGTTTGGTAGTTACTGTCTTCCCAACCAGTACCTGACGCCGTGAAGCGGTCTGTAATCTGCTCTATGATCGTCTGTGGAGACCAGAAAATTGTATAATTTGTCTTAACGGAAGGGACGGATTGCATGGGCTCAGTACTTCATGTAATGCATGCGCTGAAAAATACTTTGGGTAGCCCGGTAGATCACTCTGTGCCTTAATAAAAGGAAAAGAAGGTGGGAAACTTAAAATTCGACAAAGTACTCCTCTGAGTACCTTTAGAGCGCAAAGACACAAAGGTGATAATTTTGAATTGAATGCCTGGATCTTACTGCAGGAATCAAGAACATAAACACGCATGGTTCTTGAAAGGAGTTTCAGTGGTCAAAAAATGAACAGAAAAGACGTACCACGTGACCTGGCGTATTACTACAATTCTATTTTCCGACCTGGGTGAACCTAGCTCGTCATCCCACATAACGAGTACATGGGTGGTCCCACTCGCAAGAGCACGATGAGTAATTTTTGATCAATATGGCATTAATTTACAAATTAGATCTTCATTAACATTGTAGATTTTTTACCGAATTATAAGTCTGTTGTTTTATGAAACACGTCGAGGCTGTGAAGAAGGAGAAATCGCCGGAACGTCAGCCGTCGAACAACATCAACAACAACAATAACGACAAGTTATGTTAACTTCGCATTAGTTCAATACAGGCAATTCGTAAAAACATATAGAGATAAATGGATTATTTATCCGAGGCTTATAGAAAGTCGATCTTCTGAATTACATTATTGTTAAAAATATCGGAGTATATGCAACAACTGCAATAAACCTGCTTATAACAGAATGGCAGTATATTCAGCAAGCCTGATCGGGAATTTTCGTGTTCCTTATGGGAGTGTTGGCCCCCTGGATCTCACCACCATGGTTGTCGGAGTCGGTAGTTGTCGTTTTTTACATATAAAAAATTCGCCGCGATATGTTCTGAATGAGGAAAATTACTTAATGCATGGGCCGGTTAGATCAGAACAAAGCAGTTTTAAATGGCATACATATATGGAATAGCATTGGAACTATCAGTATGTCAAGCCGTTCGTGTCTTGGTATTCCTATGGAAGTGTTATCTTAGTTGAGCACTACGCAACAGCTTTCCTGACGCTGCAAGGACTTTGAAAAGCAGTGCTTAGTATTGATTTCAATACATACTTTTGTACCTGTATATCCCTAACTTTCCTCATCTTCATAGGAATCACTTCATTCCAAAATATTTGTAAATCTGTCACATCATTTGCAGACGTCAATTTTATACCGTACTTCTTGATCTTCCTCATCCTCAACATCGGGCGATCAACAAGTGATTCAAAACTGCATGAAAATCGGCCTTGGGTAAATATTATACAGGGATCATTGTTCAGTTCCTTAACCACTTCCTCTTGTTTTAGTCTTTTACTTTATAAGATGTGCACTCCTCGCAGTTTATACTATTTATTTCCATGATATATTATGCCCTCCTCAGCCTTTTAGACCATTACATGGTAGAAGCACTGCTCTTTCATAGTGTTAACACAGTCGCATTAGCGCATAATTTTACAAGACATAGCTTGGGACTGAAGCATTTTCTTGCCGTGCCTTACATGCATTGAAATCAAGGCATTCTGTCTGCTGTCATTCCCACGGTGGCCATGCTTCCTCTCTGTTTCTTAGCCTATAATTCTTTTCTGAGAGTCTTATTTTAGTCTTAGTTCCAGTCTTATTTTTATTGGGACCTGGCAACACAATTGCGGTCAATCTTTCATTCACGTTTATCGTCAGTTCTTTTTTGCTTTAGTCTTTAAAAAAAAATTCCACCTTTGGTTTGCATTCTACCTACGTATCCTAGATATTATTCCACGTATTCTCTCACATTTTTCGGAACGTATCCCTGTTTCGTATGTGGTGAAGAGAACCACTCCTCCAACTAACTACTATGCTGTCAGCCATTGGTGGTTTCTTTCGCAGTAAAGAAAAAAGTATGAAACGTTTGATGTTGATTAATCTCTAAGAGATATGACATGAATTCGACTTCATCAAACAACATTGGACAAATTTGAATTCATATCTGGTCTCTACAATGACTTCCGGTGACACTCCTAGCAACTTATACTATTTATTTTCATGGTATTTCCACCTTCTGATGCATCCAGCAACTGCTGCCATACTATCAGATAGGTCTGGTACCCAATTTGCTGACAGGCAAGGACAAAACGCATGGTGAGTCCGGGCGCCGGATAGAACCAAGGACCACGTGCGTATTGCATAGAACTTCTGAACACTGCTCTACAAATGGCCCTCGGAGCAACACATGCAGAGAGTTTTTGTTTTTCGTATAATTTTTCACTCTTTCTCAGTTTACCTGATACTTGATAGTTGAATGGCCCGTCTTCACTGGTTGTGTGGGTCCCAGCATAGTCCCCATTTTTCGGAGATTTCAGGGATCGGAGAGGGTTTTGCCAGTATGCGACTTTGATACCACGACGGTAGTGGATCCTGGTTTTGGTTTACTCTTAGCTAGAGTTACTGATAAAAACGCCTGACTCGTTCTGAGCTTAGGACACCTTGCCGGGGGGACGAATCTCCCAGCTGTATATCGCAGTGCTACGCGCAGGAACACCTCCCAACAACGATGAGGCGGTAAACCGTTAGGAGGCATTTCACTTTCAACTCATTACCTAGTGCCTACTGTTTTTTTAATGGCAGGGTATATTGCGAAACATAACTTTAATGATGCTGGGATATAACTAATATAATGCTGAGATATTTTCAAAACTCCGGAGTGTGGGTGTCTGACGGAGAGTAACGTGTTCACCACCACACCATGCGGGTCCTTCGTTTCGCCTGTCTCTCATCTAGTTCTATCGATCATTGCCACAGCAATCACCCGTCAGCGAGACTGATTTCGGCGTCTAAATCGGCAACGAAACCAGTTAATTGGTAATGTGGTGGTGAACGCGTTACTCCCCGGAACGGACAATAGTGCGTTCGTTCCCCACCGCATACACCTGCGGTCAGGAGTTTTGCAAATATCTCACCATCATTGAAGTTTTTCAGTTTATTTAATAAAATAGTAATAATGAAAAATTGTATCTGAAAAGATAATACTTTTAAGATAAGATATCTGGTTAAGATATAAATTTTTTTACACGACCCAACCTCAAATCTAGAGTGCGGATCGCAGTACTTCTCACGTTATATTCATTTCCTGGCATCTGCCATTCGCTGTGGTCCTTCCTACTTTTATGTATACTCTCGGGTAATGCTTGAGGAATTTTATTCTATCTTGAATGTCATAGAATACTCGATTCTCCTGGGAGTCCACAGATAGCCGAACTGGAGCGTTCCCAATTGATTGCAGAGAGTGATTTTTTACCAAAGAAGTCCGGCACCAATTTCACGACGCTGGAGAGAAGAGAGGCTTGGCGGGCCCAGAGCGGCATCGAGCCACCACCGTGCTCATGATCACCGGCACGACTACCACTGCGCTATCTTCCTACTGTTAGCATAGCTTTGTTCTCACATTGCATATAATAATTATGAGTTCAAGTGGCAATTGGAAGCAAAAAATCATTCAATTGCTGGTAATAAAATAAACTTTTATTGGTCGAAGAAAGACAAGGTGGACATCATTTTCCTTACACCGATGGTCGAGAGTGGACAAGAAGGAATTGAAGAAGCTCATGACACTAAGATATCCTTTGCTATTCTCAAACTTCAAGAAATAGAAGTCAGAGTATGACGAACAAAGGGGTTTTCACGTCCACAATAGTAATCAAACATCTTTCTACTTCTGTTCAGCAAGCACGAGGTGCTATTTATTTTATTTCTTTATTTACGCACAAGCTGACGTTTCGGCGGATTCCGCCTTCCTCAGAGCTTGGAAAGGTCAAGTTGACAGCAATCCACACGGCCAGACACCTCCATAACAAAACAGAGAAAACGCTAAACCAAGATTTCAATCACGTTTAGCATAGCTCTGCACACTCACCGCTTTCTATGAGTCTTCCACTGAGCATATCGCGTGAAGACCGACCGCACAGAATTCACATGGAAGCGTAATGTGCCCTTCCCATCAGAATAACAGGTTTATATACTGTCCAATATCACGCGTGATAACAAGGCATTCCTCCCTGCGGTTCATTTTCGGATTCTTGGAATTAATCCAGAATGCCTCTAGAGCTTTGCGCGCTTGTGTTCTCGATTCTTGCGCGAGGATCGTAACCCTTAATTCAAAATCTTCTCCATTATGTTTCTGCGTGCTATGCGTACCTAGTGGAGTACTTGGTTTACGTTTGCCGGCTAGGTNTAACGAGGCATTCCTCCCTGCGGTTCATTTTCGGATTCTTGGAATTAATCCAGAATGCCTCTAGAGTTTTTCGCGCTTGTGTTCTCGATTCTTGCGCGAGGATCGTAACCCTTACTTCAAAATCTTCTCCATTTTGTTTCTGCGTGCTATGCGTACCTNGTTATCTCTCATCTCAAAATTAACTTACCAACATGTCCCGTCCTGTACTTACTTATCAAAACCCATAAGTTAGTATCCAGCGATGATCTCGTGTCTGCCGATCCATCGTTATTTAAGGTTAGACCTATCATTAGCTGCGTGGACGGCCCAACAGATAGAATAACGTGGTTAATAACCCTAATACTTACTCAGTTGTTGAAGTACATTCCAGCTCATCTAACGAACACTCAAATGTTCCTGGATCGTCTACGTAACGCGCGACCCAACAGTGCGTACGTGGTGGAGTCCTTCGACGTCACTGCCCTCTATACGAACGTGTCGAATGACTCCGCTATGCAAGCCATAAACGAGCTCCTTATACAACACGAAGGAGCAATAAACATGTACGGCTTCTCGATTCAGCAGTTCATGACACTCTTAAAGGAGTGCCTGAACTGATCAATCTTCAGATGGTCCGGGAGGTATTACGCACAAATGAGAGGGCTGGCAATGGGACAACGACTGGCTCCAAGCCTTGCCATTGCATTCATGTCTAAGGTGGAAGCACCAGTAATCGACCACGGTCCGTTACTCTACTGTAGATATATAGATGACTGCTTGGTCATTTGTTCAACGCAAGAAGAAATCGACAAATGTTTCGAGTTGTTGAACACACAGTCAGAGTATATTAAATTCACCCGAGAGAAACCAAAAGAAGACTGGCTTCCATTTATGAAAGTCAAAATTAGCCTATCAGAAAACGGCTACATTACGAAGTGGTATCGAAAGCCAAGTAGTGAAAACATCCTAGTTCATTCATTACCTTTCCTCTCATCCCTCTCATACGAAAAGGGCGCTTGTGAGAAACATGTGTCGAACGGCTACCAGCGTGTGCACAGGGAGACAATAAAGAGAGGAGTCTCGGAACTTGGCGCGGCAAATAGCGTTTTTAATGGCTACGAAACCGTAGCTCCAGATAGGTGTAGAGGAAACCACAGGTACCCCAACGATAACTCTAGCGACAACAAGGTCTTGTTTATACTGCCCTTTATTTCAAATGAAGTAAGTGCAGCTATAAAACGCTGTTTAAAAAGGGCCCAGTCTAGAGAATTCGGTAACGATAATCGAAATACCACCGATTAATCTAAGGCGCCAGCTAGTTCGTAACCGCCTATACGACCGTCTATGTGCAACGCAAAATTGCATAATTTGCCTCAATGGTAGAGACGGTGACTGCATGAGTTCAGGTACAGTCTATCTGATCTCTCGNCACACGGCCAGACACCTCCATAACAAAACAGAGAAAACGCTAAACCAAGATTTCAATCACGTTTAGCATAGCTCTGCACACTCACCGCTTTCTATGAGTCTTCCACTGAGCATATCGCGTGAAGACCGACCGCACAGAATTCACATGGAAGCGTAATGTGCCCTTCCCATCAGAATAACAGGTTTATATACTGTCCAATATCACGCGTGATAACAAGGCATTCCTCCCTGCGGTTCATTTTCGGATTCTTGGAATTAATCCAGAATGCCTCTAGAGCTTTGCGCGCTTGTGTTCTCGATTCTTGCGCGAGGATCGTAACCCTTAATTCAAAATCTTCTCCATTATGTTTCTGCGTGCTATGCGTACCTAGTGGAGTACTTGGTTTACGTTTGCCGGCTAGGTGTTCTTTTATGCGTACGCAGAGTGGTCTACCCGTTTCGCCAACGTATTCGTCCCCGCACGCTTTACGAGAGATCAGATAGACTGTACCTGAACTCATGCAGTCACCGTCTCTACCATTGAGGCAAATTATGCAATTTTGCGTTGCACATAGACGGTCGTATAGGCGGTTACGAACTAGCTGGCGCCTTAGATTAATCGGTGGTATTTCGATTATCGTTACCGAATTCTCTAGACTGGG
>UYYA01005697.1:0-12837 GCA_900624975.1 Angiostrongylus costaricensis | reverse complement strand
TACAATAATGCTGAGATATTTACAAAACTCCGGACCATAGATTTCTGTGGATGGAAGCGAACGCGCTCTCACTCTTTTCGGAGGCTAATGCAATCACTACCACACCATGCGTGTCCTTCGCTCCGTGTTTCCTTCAGCTAGACTTCTATCCATCAGTGCTATCAGCAATCAACTGGCGGCGGGATTGATCCGAGGGCCCAAAACGGCAGTCAATTTGGTTAAGCTGAAGGGCTATTCTGTATGTATCTCCGCAATAAATCGCAATATTTACCTTTATTTTCTGCCTATTATAGCTTTTAAATATAGAGTATGGTGTGAGATACAAGTTGTCTCAGCAAGATTGTTGTTGTGTCTCAAATCATACCATGCCGAGAAAAACTACAGTAGGCAGAAAATGAAAGGTTGACAGTATGATTTCGACTGCAACCCCAGCACAACAAGGTTCAATGTCGAATTGTGCTCCCCAGATCAACCCCGCTGACGGGTGATTACTGATGGCAGTGCTAGGCAGAAAATTAGCTGTGAGAAACGCAGTGGAAGGGCTTACGAAGCGCAATATATGGTGCGCAAGCCCCCGAAAGGGAAATTGTGGTTTGATTTGGCCCAGGGTTCAATTTGTGCGTAGATTTCAGCATCGTTGTGGTTTTATCTCTGAAATAATTCTTGAATCTCAATAAGCGCCGTAACCACCCAAAGGTGCGATGAATCCGCATTATAAGCCGAGAAACAAAATCTTCAAAAAATTTCTGAGCGTGCTTGCGATTTTTTCACACTTTCTTTTCGTAAAGAAGCTTTTAACATTGTTATATATGCAATCAGCAACTTAATATCAGACTTATAGATAAGTCCTCATCATTGATTGTCATCAATGCCTGAGTTAAATTTTTTACAGTCAGTTGGAAACATGAGTTTTAAACAGAAATTGTTATTCAGAATCAATGTATGACTGCCTGCTATTAGAAAAGTAGCAAAGTGAAATGAGTGTCATGCCAGAATCTATTCGACTAACGAAGGTTTGATGGAGAGAAGCGAGATGAGACTGAGGTAAAGTGCACGCTGTTTCTCAGTATCTCTTTGTTCAACATATAGTTCTGTTCAATGACAATGTACATGCTTTAAACAATGAAATTGCACTGAATCCTCATAGTATACTTGCTGAAGCACAGAGAGATGAACAAGTACGACGTCGAGTTGAATAAAAAGCTACGCAGCGTTAGGATAAAGCGATCATCGGAACACAGTTTTAATGGAAACGCGTTCCATAGTCATGGCATGGGCAAGTGTCGAACGACTGTAATGCAGAATCCGATTGTTAGGATTTTCATGTGAGGATTCAATCCGTTCCGATCATCATTTCTTCGTCATTGTTCACCTCAATTTTATCTACACAACACTACTTATTGCTTAGATTATAACATAATTTGCTGGTTCATCGATTTATTCATGAGTGATGAGGGATGAAGCGTGTTGAGGAAATATTCGACACATTGCACTTTTTTCAATGCGTTGTTATTGGCAAAAAAGCACAGGCTGCTGAATTCGTTTCTATTTTCGAACTACTGCGATTCATGACGTTCTTTTATGAGAAAATTATGCTTCAAAGCAACATAAATGTAATCTGAAATCATTTTCGAAGGTGTGGCTGAAGAAAAGTTGAACAGAACAGACAAGATTACTGATGGGCACGATTGCAGTGAGAACGGTAACGAGACTATAGATATGATAACAACGAACGGTGATTATAAGGCAAATAGCGTCTGAAATGTATCGTTGAGGTGCTCTAGATATCTACGAGAATACCGAAAAGAATTCCTGAATGAAAAACCCTTTATACAAATACAAGTGAAAAGAGTTTGAAATCATTGGAATGAAAATCGTTTATAGTTCATAGGACTGTTCATTTGCTGATCTTTTACGAGCTCGACGTCGACGTCAATCGAGTAGAAAGTCAAATGGTCTGAAGGTCGACGGAAGAAAATTTGTCGACTTGAGCGAAAAAAAAAAGCGAACGCTCGAAAAATCACTAGTCAATATAGAAAATTCGATAGATGGAGAAGAAAGAAAGCTATCACACAAAAATGCTTCCTGTACGTTTAACAAAATGACAATGCTTCCGATCTGTTCTAGTGAACCGCCTACAGTGGCACTTTAAATAATCCGACTAGGATTATTCAACGCTCGAAATATTGCCGTCGAATGTTTCGAGTACGAATCTCATAGTATTTCACTGTCGGGCAGTAATAATATCTTTATGATTTTGCATTTTTATTAAAATAACCCAGTAGGAAAAATTGTATCTTCATCATACTCATGGCCAATGTGTTTTTGTGATTTGTGGAAACCAACCAAATGACAGCGAGCACACGTCATTCCTCCAGACCTCACTGGCACAGTCCTGTAAGCAATCGAAAATTTTGGAAGTGAAAATTAGTGAAAATCCAAGACGAGACAAAGAAGAGGCTTTATAAAACTATGCACTGATGGAATTAGTCTAACTATGAGTGAGGAGAGCACTATAGGCCTAATGGCATCGATATATTGCATTCCCCTCTGAATACCAGTATTTAATCAGAATGGTAGATTAGATTTTGAAATCTAGATCCGTGCCTATATCTATATTCAATAGAATACTTTCTAGGCATACGAATAGAGAGTTTTCTACCACACTCGCATTCAGCATACTAAGGATTTGTACATTTATTTCTTAATCGCAGAAAATGTACCTTGTTCTGATGCAGCAGATGGACTTTGCGAGGAGCGGCCGGAGTGAAGTGGTTAGGCAAACACTGCTGATAGACAAAAAGATTCTCAAGCCTATCGTTGGTTTTATTTCTAGTCGTAGTACATAAAATTTAAGCTGTTTTTCTTTTTTTCTGCAAGGAGTTCCTATGAAGTGAAAAATTACGTCCTCCTATATAATAAACATCACGGATTCCTGAAAACTAAACCCGAGCTTAATTCTAGGGTTTTCATATTAGCAAATTTTGAAAAATATTTGTGACATAAGAATAAGAACTTCTAAATAGAATGATGTTCTAGAATCTTGAAAGTATTTACTTTCCATTCGGGGTTAGTTCTTCTCAAAAGACAAGTAAAAAAAATTAAACGCCTAGCAATAAAAATATTATAGCGAAAAAAACAACGAGGCACTAAACCGAATGGCTAAATCATTTAGGCAAAACACTCTATCGAAAATGGAATCCATGACTAACGAGAACGTAAAACCGGATTATTTAAAAGACTGATTTGACGTCTTTCTGCTCTGAAAAATAGCTTTCGTATTGGCTAATAGTACAGTATATTGAATAGGTTAGTGAGTGAATCAAACGATAGGGAAACCCTGTCGGAACGGTAAATTCTTTACTGAAGAAAGCTTTGGATGCTGAAATAGAGCGGGTGATCATTTTGCTTGAAAAGTTTTCTTTGCCTCACATTCTCTTATCAAACATCACCACATTCTATTGAATGTATTCAGCACAACACTTAAAGAGCCTCTAAGCATTTATTTTACTTGATAATTTACGATTTCATAAATAAGTATAATCGTGAATAGTACTATGTTAGTCAAGGAGCTGACTAATATCCAAAGAAAAATTGAACAAGCCCTAGAACATAATCATTTTATTGTTGCTAAGAGCAAAAGGATGAAAAGTAAAGAGTTAGGCGTCGAGCATTCCTTGAGACTATGCATTTGACTCTGTTCATGGTATGCATAGATGAGCTAATGGATATTAGTCAGCTCCTTGACTAAGATAGTACTATTCACGATTATACTTATTTATGAAATCGTAAATTATAGTTCACCTGTAGAATGACTTGCGAAAGACTACCGAAGTTCGATTTAGGAGGGATGGGAGGTTGGTATGTCCAGGGCACGAGCTCGATCCAGTGATTCGGTCGAATGCGTATTACATGACAACTCCAACCACTGCACCAAAGTCACCCTTTTTATTAAGATCAACGATAAGGATTTAAAAGCGGAGGTCTTGGCCAGTTTTTTTTCCATTATTCTCCACTTAACATTCGTTTACAATACAAAACTAAATCAGCCACTGTCCGGTCAAAATTGAGAAGAGCTAATGAAATTCAGGAACCTTCAATTATTTTTGAAGTAATCTTTAAATTTTGTAGAAAGATATCGAAACGGAATGCTATAAATCAAAACAAAAGACGGGATTAAGTTTCTCGCAAAGAACTGGTCTAGTGGTAGGTAAGGGCTGTTTCTATTTGCTGAAATCTCATAAATCATAAATGTCCTTTCAACGCTGAAACCTGTCATTGCAACAATTGTTTGTTTCTTAAGGAACAGATAGCGGTTTCATTTCTTAGTAACGTATTTTAACAACTAAGTTGTTTCAATGTTTCTAGAATACCGCCGTCCAAATTTTTCTTGTATACACTTCCTTGTAACATATAACACATAACGATCCAAGAACGTTTTTCGATAAACAACGATGATTCCACTACTGCTATAGCATTTGAGGCGTTAAAACTTAACAGATTTGTAGAACAGACTATCGAGAGTTTCACAGACCAACAGAATTCATTCTATCGTCTTATACTAAACTATGTGTAGGTTCACTTTTTATTTTCTGCCTTCTATAATTTTTATGGCAGGGTATTAAGCGAAATACAACCACACGGCATTGATCGATAGAACTAGCTGAGAGACAGGCGAAACGAGGGACCCGCATAGTGCGGTGGTGAACGCGTTACTCCACGGAAAGGACAATAGCGCGTTCGTTCCTCACCGCAGACACCTGCGGTCCGGGATTTTGCAAATATTTCAGCATCGTTGATGACAGCAGTTATTTCGAAAACGTGACGTGAAATCTCAAAAACTCTAATAGAGTAAACCTATTTTGACCTTTCCTACAGAGTTTAGAATTGTTATTAGATCGGTTTCCTGAACGCCATTTATATATTGGGGAAATTCGACCGGTGCGCACAAAGAAGCAATGAAAATAAGCACTGCGCGACCGATGCCGTTCAAAAGGGGCCCATTGTGTTCTTGAAAGCTCTACCTGCGTCGTCTGCGTTTTATGGCTCTTCTGCTTATGTCAAAATAATCGAGAAAGGTTAGCTTATGTTGCAGTACTAAATAAAAACATGGAAAAGTGAATATGAATGAATTTTTAGTTGAAGAAAATCATTAGTTAGATAGTTATTACTAGTTCTTGGTTAATAAGTTTACTTAAGTTAGTTATTAGTCAGAATTCACATTTTCACTTCAATTAAAAAATCTTTTAGTATTGGCCGTTAACATCACGCTCTTTCATAATTGCTCGAATCATGGTCCTTTTTTCACCATTTATTAGACTCTCCTAAAATATCCAGGAATTTTGACGAATAGTAGAAAAAATTCGTTTTAAAGTTATGGATAAAATGAGAGCTATTGGTTGCAGAGTGGTAGGGACACCGATCATCATGAACGCGGCGATGCTTCGACACCGCTGCAGGCTCACTAAGCCTTTCATCCAATCGTAGTCAGGAAATTGGTACCGGACGTATCCGGGAGAAATAGAAATGGGAACGCTCTAGCCCGGCAATCTCAAAACTTGAAGGAAAATCGACTTGATCAGCACTTTTCGACATTCAAAATGGAATGAAAACTGTCAAGCACCAATGGAATCCACACGTAAACGTTGGAAGAGCTTAATAGATGATGAATGCGAGAAAATGAATCCCGGTTACCCGAAAGAATATTTTTATATCAGCCTCATGTCAGTTCAATAATCCAAGAAACAGATGATTTAGTATCTGAAGTATTTGAGATTGAAATATTCAAAATCACTTGGTAAGTTAAAAGTATTTCAAGTGTTTAATATTTGAATAGCTTAAAATTAAAATCCCTAAAGCATTGAAAGGCGGATGATGCATTGGTAGTTCATGCGGTTTATCGGTATCACGTGCACGGTACTAGGCCGAATTCGCATCAGCTTAGCAAGCCTCCTATAACTTCAAAGACAGGAGAGTGGTACTTATTCACCACCGGCTCACATTCTTCAATTCACGCAAACACTTTCTAGCACAGCTATCTTAGAATTATACAAAGAATCAACTCGACCAGCATTCAAGCCACGTTCATGACGTAGACGCGAAAATTCTCGATCAGCAGCAAAATCGTGGGGCAACGTTCCACGAACTTTGTGGATTGCGGGTGCTACTAAACGAAATGAATGCCAGAAAGGCTATGATATTCACACAGTGGATGTGAAGATGAGTCATGTAGAATGCAATAAGATTTGAGAAAATTGAGGATGGCATCAAAGTTTTAAAACATGCATAGCAAATCCAAGCATTAACGGCGCTTTGGAGAGTGCGATCACGTCATTTTAAAAGAAATCCAGCTTGTTCAGTTTCTTTAGTGTCCGAAATACAAGCTCTGCTGCATTAAATTTTAAGAAATACGTTGCCTTGAGACAAAAGTCCATTTTTGGAAAAGCGGTAATTTTGCTGCTAATGGTGATTTTAAAATTAATTTAGTATTTTTAAATTATTTTCAGTATTTTCTATTGTAACTAGAAAAGTTCAATATGAGCTGTGATATCCCGCCTTAAATTTTAAAGCGGTCATTGTTTTCGTAGCCAACGCATCGTGATCAATGCATGTTAAATCTTAAATGTTAAGAACATTGTCTTGAGGAGTGTCACATCCTTTTTCATGGCGTTATATATTACTCAGGCTTGTCCTACCACAGTTACATAACCATTCAAAAGCCGTCTCTCTTTGATCAAACCTTGTTTGTCTAACCGTTTCGAAATTGCGGCTCCTATCCCCTAGTTTTCCTTTTCTTTTCTCAGTTTTTCTTTTCACTTCATTTTTCAGCATTAGAAATAAATCTAAGAGCGTAGCATATGTGTCCTATATCTAGTAAGTGTAATCTACTGCTTCTCGATGTTAATTCAGACGATCGGCCTTCACATGTTAAGCAGGTTCCAACACTTCTTACACTCATTTTTTGCTTTTCAGCAGTCATTCGAAGAGTTATTGGGTACGGCATTGGATTCAGCTGTAACCTAAGAAATTTTGGCCTACTTTGACCATTGAGATGTTGACTTCTAGTCGGCAGTCTGCTTTATTGAAAACTCGATATAGCCGCGTAAGGCGTCCTCAGCTTCTAGTGGCCACCATGGGCAGTTTTCACCTATTGCAGAACTGAGGGAAGTTTGGTGCCTTGCAACTAGGATAATGGTTTGTTTCAAGCGAGGTTATCAGCTAATGCTAACTTATGCGTCTTAATAAGTAAGTATAAAACAGGACGTGTTGGTCTATCTATTTCATAATGCGAAATAACGGATGGTTTTAAGCTCGCCGCCTTTGCTACTTCGACCCATTCGTTGTTAAGTTTTCGGTATTCTCTTTTGTATTCCTTTTCAGGCGATGTGCGCGATAAAGGGTATCATCACTAAGATGTTTCTCTGTTATCTTAACATCTAACTGGTGAGGAGTAACAACGAACTCTTTCCTTTATCACTAAGTGATAGTCTAGTGGTCATTGAATTTATTAATTCTCTAATTTCTCGCATACCACATTTTTGTTCGGCTGTGAAGTTAGAGATATACTTTCTATCGCGATAGTGGACAAAGGTTTTGAGAATATCGTCCGAAAACATGCGAAACTTTGGATCGAATTAGACATTGGGGTCTTGTTGTTTGAAGAACGCTCTGGGAAAAGAAGGTAGTGGTAATAGCGCTAGTTCTTCAATTTCATTTCTACTCAATAGTTTCTTTTTGGCCTTATAGCGAAGTTGATTTTGAAGTTCATGCAAGCTGCATGCGATCCTACGCTCGGTTGCTTTAGAAATAGGTTGTGACGGTGAAGAACTTGGACCCAATTCTAGTAGTGAGCGCGCATTTTCAGGTTGGTTATGCCGCTAAGCCCAACTATTCTCGTCCAAAGGCGATCCTCCAAATACAATGCATAAAAATGTCCCTTCGTCGCACACTTCTTCATTCTGGCGAACATTTTGTTCTGCTTACTTCGTAGTGCAACTCGAAGCAGTTCCATTTCGATGCTTTATACTTGTTGGCCGTCCTGTTGTTGACCGCTTATCTCGTGTTGCCGCTTTCGTTTTATGTACGTCGGCAGGACTCGATGTTGAAAACATCGGCACAGGAAGTTGATTTGTTGTCTACCTACGGCAATCTATTGTCTCGGCAATGGCGGCACCATGGTTTTGCAGGAAATATGATAGTCTATTCCAAACGGATCTAAGCGAAATGCTAAACAAGCGCAGCTTTCGCAGTGGTAGTCAAGATGAGTGCATAAGCATCTACTATGAACATAGTGTGATCCAAGATGGTCAAAAATATTTTTTTGTTGAATATCTTGCATTGCACTGCGGTCATAGTAGAAGCTCATATGATCATCTCGACTGGTACTGTGAAGGTTGCTCTTCATGTTTTTTTATTTCTTATCGGTGACGGCATCGTGTTTTGGATCAGCAGAAGGTATCGACACAGTCATAATGAGATCTTCACCAATATAGAGCAATGGAACCCCTCCCCGAACATTATTTGTTGATGACTGTAAAGGCGAGAGGGAACCGGTGTACTCTCTAGCTCTTCGAAGCATAAATCCTAGTGCTGCAATAAGCGCTGTGCAAACGGAGAGTAGGGAAAGCAGGTATGAGTTTGCGTTCCAGTTGCACAAGATAACACAGGGAGAACAATGGGACAAAAAAGCTGGTAGAATTCTATCTACTCTGTCTCCACACCGTTCCCACTGTATACAACTCCTTGTTCCTTTATCTGATGAGCAGGTTTCAATTGTTGAGCTCTCCATCCACATATGCAGTAGTTTTCTGATGCCTTCTTGCGTTATCATATAGCCTCATGAATGTGTTGCTCAAACGGTTCCGTTATTGCATGTGCATCTCCTTACTTGTATTTCATTTGTCTATTCATTACGCTGGTTTATATATTGTACTCCGATCAACGTCAGTAATCTATAATTGAAGCCGCCGTTCAATACACCAAGCTGCCCAAGATAGGGTGAGACGAATAATGCGTACGAACGACATCCAGTGGACAAGAGCCGTTGGTGACTGGTTTCCTCGGGATGTAAAATGAACGGCTGGAAAGCCACCTATGGTAAGAGTTTCTCAGAAAAACCTTAGAAAAAGGTATGATGCGCAACGAGACCGTAAAGCGACCATAGACCATTGGTATGCTCTTGCACGCGACAGGCAAAAAGGGAGATTTCTGGGCGCCCGCTCTAGTCACTCGACCATCAACGGGACTGCTGGTGATTTAGATGGTCACCCAGAATGCAGTTGATCATCGAACTACTCAAGCAGGCAGTCAATAAACTCTCTGCTTTTCGTTCTCTCAACCTAGTGGTGCTCAACGGATTCTGCTCACAAAAGGGACGAAAACACCATTGCCGTTCATTATTGCATGGGGCTTCAATTTTTACTGCTCTTTGAGAGATGGCTCTGCCCATGCCGGCTCGATGGTTTTTTTGTGGTATCGATTTTCTCCTAGCTGGACTCCATGATGAAATCATCGAACTCATTCTAACTTAGGTAATGCTGTTGGGAAGATGAAAAACCTGTTGTAGTTGACCAATGCACATCCATTGTCGCTCACTAACACCAACCATTCCCTTCTTCTTCCTATGATGGTCCAACGGTACACATAAGCCCGTCCAGTGAAACATGGGCTTTTTTCATAGTATTTTCGCTTCCTAGTGGATAAAAGTTTTCAAGCTTATCAACATGTGCTATTGCTATGGCTTTCCAAAATTCTTGATAGATTCGAGTTTTACTTCATTGTTTTGTTAAATGCTTCAAAAAATAGTAAGTGCGTTTTGTTTATGGGAAACAACGTTTGGAGAGAAACATGGATGAAACGTTACAGTAATGGATAATCAGACAATTTGTGGTTGTTTTACAAAGATTTCAGTCATTTTACAAAGAGCATCCTTTATGAGCTGAGCAATCGATGCTCGATCAGAAATCGATTTTTTTGCAGGCAATTCGATCAATCCTCTTATAAAATACGGTTTATTATGATATTGAAACTTCATGTCACGTGCTAATTAANTTTTTGCAGGCAATTCGATCAATCCTCTTATAAAATACGGTTTATTATGATATTGAAACTTCATGTCACGTGCTAATTAAGAAAGGACAATAACTCGTTCGTTCCCCACCATAGACACCTGCGGTCCAAAGTTTTGCAAATATCTCAGCAGCGTTGTGGTTGTATTTCGCTTAGTACCCTGTCGCGAAATTATAGTAGGCAGAAAATAAAAAGGTATAACAAAGCTTTGAAATATTCGTTTCATGTTTTTGTGTTTTGTGCGTTTCATGTGTTTTTCTATATGCGACACTGGTGCCATACCTTACTTAGCTCAAGAGTCAATAAGTCCTTCCTTCGTTGACAAACACACCCAAGGGTTGTCCTCCAGCAAAGGAGACCACTCAGAGGCTGAAAAGGTGCAATTGACTGCAACCCAGTGAATACGACAGCACCGTCACTGCAATAGAAAAAGTATAATGTTAGATATCAATTGCACTGGAAGCAAAACAACCTTTCACGCTCACCGCTTTCCACTAATTTTCTAACATGTATTCCACATGAAGATCAAACGAACAGAGCTCACGTGGGTAGGTGGTGTGTCCTTATCTCATTACAACATCGGTCTAAGATAATGCGTGAGATCATGCAGAACAACGAGGCATTCTTCCCTGTGGTTCATTTTTGAACGCGTCGGATTTACTTGGAATACTTCGAGAGGTTTTCGTGCAGAGGCTTTCGATTCACGTACAAGAATGGCTATTTATACTTCAAATTATTTTCTGTTGTACAGCCGAGAGGAGTATTTAGTTTGAGTCCACCGACTACATGTTCTTTTTATGAAAGTGGATTAGACTACCCGTTTGCCCAATGTAACCGCCCCCAAGTGCTTTAGAAGGGATTAGATAAACCGTACCAAAACTCATGCAATCAACATCCCTATCGTTAGAACACATTACGCAGTTTTGCGTCGTGCCTAGACGGTCTTAAAGACGCTTAGGAATTAGCTGATGCATTAGAGTGCTTGCATGTATTTCAATCACTGATACAGAATTCTCTACAGTGGCGTTTTCTGCGCAACGTTTTGAAGATGCACTTATTTCGTTTGAAATAAGGGCAGGATATGCATCGCTATCCCAAGGACATACAGTTTTGTACCCATTGAAAAAGCATTTGTTTATTTGCTTTTTCCAATGGCTTTCTTCTGTTTCTTTTACGCCTTCTGAGGCATTTCCTTCTCTTTTATGTGATTAAAAAATAGCTTCCGTCGTCTAAACAAAATGCTGCTGGATTTTCCGCCCTTCGAAGCATATGTGAAGTATATTTTAGTACCTTCAATATTCTCTTATACTCATTTTGTATAATAACCATAATTCATCACTTGGGAAAGGATGAACGGTAAATACGCAGTTTCGTGAGTTACAAGCAGAGATTTCGGAATTTTGCTCATATCTTAGCGTTCTGGAGCTCGTATTCCTACTTGGTACCAAAGAACCAATGCATTTTAATCGCTTATTCATGTCTTGTATTTAAGACCATTCTGAAAATAACGAACAGTTAAGGGAACAAAATGAAAACGAGGAACCGTTAGCTCAGATGAGAATTTTGTTGCTTTGGCCACAAATGCTATTAGCTCGTTGTGAGGGTATATTACTGTTGTAAACTGTGAATTCAGACGTGAGCAATGTTAGAAGCAAACACTTCGAGAGCACCATCTAGGTTTACAAGGGGTTTTTTGTTAGTGCTGCTTTTAGCGAATGAACTGCTTAAAATTATCTTTGATATGCCTGCACTTAAATGTGTTGGAAACAACTGCAATATTTGAAATAAACGAGGTTGTTGCCGATGTAAGAGAGCGATAGAAGAGCCGACCTACAAAACTGATAAATAAAAAATTCAATGCTTCCACTTATTTGAGAATTACATTCTTCTCAGCGCAAAACTACGGCTGATAACTAAACGATGTCGGAAATTTCACACATCACTTCACATCAATTTCACATACCAACGAAGCCCTTTTGCAATACAATCGAGACATAGAATTGCCACCCCAGTCTATGAAGTTCAACAGAGCTAGTTATCTGATGATCTTCTCTGATGAACTGATAAGATAATCTCCTACAAATTTCGCGTCTTTGAGAGTGAGGAATCAAGATCTTCATAGAAGAAGGTAAGCGTAGGTAGTGAGCCAAGATACTAGAAACTGAGTCTGATGAGAAAAGTTATCACGAAGTGGCGAAGGATGGTCAGAGCTAATTTTAGCCATTTTCAACGAACTGAATTTACATCTGAAAAAGATTTATGAACCATAGAATCGACTGTGCTCGTATACGTTATCATACATGAAGCAAATCACCTCCACGGGAAAGGGTTACAACTTAACGAGACTAGTGGAAGACGTGTTAATTCCAAGCGCAAGATTCTTGAAGGCAAGCATGCATGTGTCGCTGTAGATTATGATTTCCTTCCCCATCACGGTACTATCATTCTGAATATGCAAAATATTTCCATAAATCCTCGTCTGTGATAAACGAACGCTTTCTGAACGATATGACGTTGAGTACTGTATAGGTTAGTAGCCAGTTTTTACGTTTGGACGAAATAGTCGGCTCAGCTTTTCCTCTAATAAAATCTAAGTGGTCTTCTCCAGCCGTTCCCATTGAATGCACACAAACAGTGGTTAGTGATTGCTCCATTTAGGGCTAGCTGATCATAATAGTTCGACTTCTCGTTAATTAGCACGTGACATGAAGTTTCAATATCATAATAAACCGTATTTTATAAGAGGATTGATCGAATTGCCTGCAAAAA
>UYYA01005696.1:0-12888 GCA_900624975.1 Angiostrongylus costaricensis | reverse complement strand
GTTTTTAAACAGCATACATTTACTTCCATAAAAACACAATACAATACAACGCTAGCTGACGTTTCGGCAGTATCGCCTTAAAATTTAAGTTAAAATTTAAGGTTTCTCTTTTAAGTCACTTGTTGCTGATTTTCTTGTTGGTCCAGCGAATTCCT
The DNA here is from genome assembly GCA_900624975.1 of Angiostrongylus costaricensis. Classification (NCBI taxonomy): domain Eukaryota; kingdom Metazoa; phylum Nematoda; class Chromadorea; order Rhabditida; family Metastrongylidae; genus Angiostrongylus; species Angiostrongylus costaricensis. Next base: position 12,733 of record UYYA01005696.1, on the reverse strand, counting down.
CTAATCGGACAGCATAAATTGCACTCGGTCTTATATCTTTTAATTGTGATCAACTCCCATCAACTTAAAGTCATATACATATTTTCAAAGGGCCACAGTGTTCATGCCAAAACGTTGGGAAAAAGCGCCATTACATTCCTTTCACATCACTCTTGACGGCAGTAATAGTGTGCATAATTCTATGAGAACTTTTTTGGAGTTTTTCCAGTTTTTCTAAAGCAGCACTTAAAAAATATCGGATCATATTAATGTTGAAAATGTATTATATGTCAGGCAGTATCCATAATTTTCATTGTCACGAAATTAGATTAATTGTAATGTCGGCAATTCCCTCCACTCTTTTCTTGTGAAAGGCGCGTGTGGCGCAGTGGTCGGAGGTACTCTACAACACACACGCGGAATCGACCCCGCTCCCATTATCCACCAATCCTTTCATTTTTCTGGAAGCAGTAAATTGGTTCCACATTTGGCTGAGAGGATAGCAGCACTGGCTGAATCGGCAGACCACCGCAAGTCATTGTGAAGGCCAGATATGCATTCAATCACCTCCAAACGAAGCCTAATGAAGTCGAATGAGGCATCCTCCAGTGATTGACCAACGCAAAGAGCTTTATCCTTATTTTATCCTTTCCTTGTGTCTGAATGATGCGACTCATCATAAGGTGTGAATGAACAAACGAACCCTTTCCATCATCTTCTACTTCTAAGATTAGACCAGTGGGATTAATCAGCTTGATTACCAGCAACCAGAATTTTTTACTCATGTAACCAATCACATATGATTCACAATCCGGGCATCTCCCTTCGAACAGAAAGATCACTTTTTTGTCCGCTTTTTCCTATGATCCAGTTTCTTCATATTTTTTCTGATTGTATCTATTGCATTTATGTTCCGATGTCCTACTTGTTATTCTATACGACTTGCCCTTTATTGTAACACATCTAAGCCGTTGGCCCGATCGAAAAAACTTGCTCAGCATTCTCTTACAGTGCTATAGCCATTCGGTAGGCTGAATGTATCGGCACTTTTCCGGCGTTGGTTTTTATACCAGTATTCCTGATGAATGTTTTAAAAAGACGCTTAGTAGCTCACTGGCAAAAAACTGATTTTTACACAAATGAGTAACGTTAGCTGGAAGACATACTCAACCTATCACATAGAATCTTCAAAACCTTAACAGCATAGGAATTCTCTTGTCGCTCCTGCCTTTCGGGTAGGATCCATACGAGAATCGGATTGCCGTGAATGTGTCAATCCCAGATGTCCTCTTACTATCTTGGCTTTCCAAATTGTTCAGTAGCATAATTCCTCCTTCGAACATTTTCCCCAGTTGAGCAACTAGTAAATTAATGGAATCTAGCATCTAAACTCAAACGTACGAAAGTTGACAAAACTTTACTGTCAAATAACAAAGTAGAAAAAATAGTTAAATAACTTTGTTTGTTAGAGGAACAAAATTCCCAATTAATACGCAAAATTTTTGTGTCAAAATCGACTATTTTTAGCTCCAGTCGCTCAACTCGTTTAGTATTCGCCGGTTTCTCGCCAAGAAAACTAAAACTATGAATACCTTAACTGGAACATTCTTCCGAATGGGGATGTAACTCGTAAATGTGGCTAATCGAATGTGCAATCCTACCAATATTATCACGCAACCAAACAGTACGCAAATAATGGAGTCATTCGATGTTAGTTCACTTTATACCAACGTGTCCAATGACTCCGCAATGCAAGCCATTCTCGAGTTGCTCGTAGAGCATGAAAAGAAAATAAAAATGCACTCAGAGTATATAAAATTCACACGAGAAAACCTACCGAGAGCTGGCTTCCATTCTTAAACATCCAAATAAAGCTCTCAGTAAGTGGCTATTTAACAAAATGGTATCGCAAACCAAGTAGTGAAAACATTCTAGTGCACTGCCTCTCCTCTCATCCTTCACACATGAAAAAAGCACTTATCAAAAATATGTATCGTTCGGCTAAAAATGTGTGTACAGGAGAAGAGGAAAGGAAGGAATCGCGAAACCTGGCACGAAAAATTGTCATTTCCAATGGCTATGAAGTAGAAGTCACTCGGGTTAGAGGAAAACATTGGGTAGTTTCCCAAAATAATATTTCAGACGAAAGTAGGATCCCCTTTAAGCTGCCCTTCATATCAAATGAAGTTAGTCACGCCATTAAAAAGTGCTTAAGAAAAAGTGGTCTTGAAAATTATGTAACGATTGTTGATATCCCACCCAATACCCTACGCCGCCAGTTAGTTCGAAACCGTCTCTATGATCGTTTGTGCAGCTCAGAAAACTGTATGATCTGTCCTAACGGGAGAGACGGGGATTTCATGAGTTTAGGTATAATATACTTGATCTCATGTAATGCATGCGGCGAAGAATATATCGGGGAAACGGNAAAAATTGTCATTTCCAATGGCTATGAAGTAGAAGTCACTCGGGTTAGAGGAAAACATTGGGTAGTTTCCCAAAATAATATTTCAGACGAAAGTAGGATCCCCTTTAAGCTGCCCTTCATATCAAATGAAGTTAGTCACGCCATTAAAAAGTGCTTAAGAAAAAGTGGTCTTGAAAATTATGTAACGATTGTTGATATCCCACCCAATACCCTACGCCGCCAGTTAGTTCGAAACCGTCTCTATGATCGTTTGTGCAGCTCAGAAAACTGTATGATCTGTCCTAACGGGAGAGACGGGGATTTCATGAGTTTAGGTATAATATACTTGATCTCATGTAATGCATGCGGCGAAGAATATATCGGGGAAACGGGTAGACCACTATGTGTCCGCATGAAAGAACATCTAGATGGGAAAGCTAAAATCCGTTTAAACACCCCTCTAGGTACGCATAGGGCACAAAAGCACAACGGCGATGATTTTGAAGTGAATGTGCGGATCCTAGCGCAGGAATCAAAAACATCAACGCGCAAAACTCTTGAGGCGTTTTGGATAAATTTCAAAAATCCAAAGATGAACCGGAAGGACGAATGCCTCACTATCACGCGTGACCTGGCAACCTATTTCAAAATGATATTTTGACCCCGGGGCGTGTCTTGCTCGCGTGAACTACGTGTGGGCCAGTACCGCACGTAACATCACAGTGAGTGGCCTTTCTGTTCAATATGGCGTCTATTTGAAAGTTTGAAAGTTTGATCTTCATTAATACTTTAACCTTTTTTTTCCACCGAATAATAAAAAGTATTCTAACATTAAATACGTCCAAGCTCTGAGGAAGGCGAAGTCGCCGAAACGTCAGCCATCGGTCAATAACATCAAAAACAACGACAGCGAGAACGAAGTTCTGTACCAACCTCGCGTCTGCTTATGAAGAACAGGTTATAAGATCACATAAATCAATATTACCACATTTTACAAGGATCTCCTTCTTGAGCATTTCCGAAATAATGAGTATTTCTTCAATATTTCAATGTGTATCAAATATATGGTGCATAAAATGATACCAGACAACCTCTGGTTAAAGCATGAACAGTAGTATTAAAAAGGATTACAGTGGCGCAGCACTTTGAGGCAAGAGTGGATTTTTCCACAAGCTACCGATAAATTTCCAAACAACTAAAGCGCAGAGGAGTTGGAAACTTGACACATTTCATTTTGGGTGAAATGCAAAAAAAAATACAAATCTAGTTGGTAATGATGTATTGTGATCATAACGAATAATAAACCAAGAAGGGTCACTACGAGTTGAGGCATTTTGTTCTGTAAAGTTGGGCGCAGTTACTCGTGAAAGGTGTTAAGGAATTTAAATAAAATCTTCAATTGTCTAATTTGGCACATATTCAATAGACATTATGGTACCCGCCCTATACTGATGAGTACTAAATCGATAAACCAAACACAATGTTATGGAATAGAAACCAGAAAGAATTCGTGTATCCGCTCAGATCCATTTTAACATCCTTGATACCGACGTAATGCTATAAAACTATAGTAGTTGAAAACTTCAGGAGTAGGAAATTTTCACCGATGGATAGCCAGACCTGACGAATGAAAGTTATTCAATACGTGGATACTTGAATGCTTGGACGGTCCGTCTTCACGAGTTGTGAGAACCCTATCATGTTTGCATTCGTTTATTTTCCTTGCAATCGTCGTTCGGTGATGGTGGTTTCATTCCAGCATGGTAGCTCGTGCGAGTCTCATACCGTGATCTGTAAAACAACTGCAGCAGCGAGTACAGCCCACTAACCTTCGTTACGAATACGTCCGCCCAACATGTAGCTGGCCGTCCTTCGAGATGCCTGCATTTTTGAGGAGTCTGGATGATCTTAGTCATCATGATAAACTCAGACAGCCGCTCACCCTTTTTGTTCCATTCTAATCCGTGGGTCCCAATGTGACTTTCTTCAGTCGTTCTTCTTGGTACAATCTTGGAGTTGAAATCTCTAATGATGACCTTGAGGGTTCATGGTCTTCTCTGCAGAATTTCTGCAAATCCATATAGAACGCTTCGACTTCTTCTTCGTCATAGTTTGATGATGGCACGTAAACGACGAAGATTGTCAAAGCCGGAATTGATCCACATCTTTTTAATCGTAAACGTCCTGATTCGAGTTGTTAATTGTTCAAATGCATCGATGTTCATGGACAAACTCATGTTGACGAGAACGCAGACGCCGCCGGCTCGTCTACTGACGCATGATCCGAGGAACAGTTCTCTTCCAGTGGCATGTATATATTTCTATATATATATATATATTTCTATATATATATATATATTTATGTATATATTTATATATATATATATTTCTATATATATATATATATTTATGTATATATTTCTATATATATATATATATATATATATATATAAGCGCATCTATATGCTGTATATGTACATACATGCATAAATATATATATATATATATATATGTATACAAGCGTACATACATATCTATGAAGAGATTTTCTGCACTTCGGGGAGAATATTTTCCATTTTTCATTCTATTAAGTGCTACTTAGATTGTTTGATCATTTGTTGTGCACAATGCAGTCAAGTACTGCATTTTGCACTCGCCATATCCACCTCACTTTATCAACTCATTCCTGCCACCGTCCTTCTGTCACAATAACCTGTATCACCTGTACCACCGGTAGTTCCTTCGACCGTCGAGTGACTCGAGCGGGCGCCAGTAAACCTTCCATTTCCCCCTGTCGCGTGGAAGAGTAGCTCAGTGGGTTCTGCTCGCACTCGTTGAGCATAATAACTCTCTTCTAGACCCTCTAAGTCTTCTGCCAACATTTTTTATCTAACTCGTATGAAATGCTGAAATATTTGCAAAACTCCGGACCGCAGGTGTATGCAGTGGAGAACGAACTGCATACACCTGCGGTCCGGAGTTTTGCAAATATCTCAGCATTTCATACGAGTTAGATAAAAATTGGAATGAGAAACGCGAAAACGATGATAGGAATTCATGTGTATTCCTACAGATGGGGCAATAAATGGTTAGGCATTTTTTAATATGATAAACTTGAAAATGATCTTGTGATTCCGTAGGTTTTCTATACGTGGGACAAAAGTGTTCCGCTGCTTAACATCGTCGATGGTAATTTTTAACTTATTATTTACTGCCTACTCTTTTTAATGGCTGGGTATATATTGCGAAATATAACTTTAATGATGCTGAGATATTTGCAAAGCACCGGACCACAGGCGTGCGCGGAGGAGAACGAACGCGCTATTGTCCCTTCCTTCGTTTCGCCTTTCTCTCAGCCAGTTCTACCGATCTGTGCCGTCAGCAATCACCCGCTAGCGGGATTGGTGAACGCGTTACTCCCCGGAAGGGACAATAGTGCGCTCGTTCTCCACTGCAGACACCTGCTGTCCGGAGTTTTGCAAATATCTTAGCAATCTTCTGATTGTATTTCGCTTAATACCCTGCCATAAAAATAATAGAAGGCAGAAAATAAAAAGTAAACATTGTGAATTCAACTACGGCCTCAGCTTAACTGGGTTCAATGTCGATGCGGGATCCCCAGATCAATCCCGCTGACGGGTGATTACTGATGGCAAAAAATCGATAGAACCAGCTGAGAGGCAGGCGAAACGAACGACCCGCGTGGTGTGGTGGTGGATGCGCTACTTCCCGGAAAGGACAACATTGTGAAGAACTCTGACCATCGGGTCGGTGGACCACCTGCAGCACGTTTGACATCCCGAACAATCCAGTCACTAACGGCTCCTGTCCACAGGTTGTCATTCATAAGCATTGTGTCCGGCCCACCATATCTTCGAATGGTTGGCGTACAAAACGGCATCTTTGATTTTTGGTCGTTGACGCAGATCGGAGCTTCGGATCTCATCTTATACTTGTTTGGAACGGAATACTCCTAGCATCGTCCTTTCGACTGCGCGTTCGATAACGCTTATCCTTCATCCTGCTTAAGCAGCGACCAGGTTTCTGACGCATACGTTAGGACAGGAAGTAGCATTGAGTCGAAAAGGTGGGCATGGAGTCGGGTGTTCATTGTTTTCTTCACTACATCGTCGATTCTCTTGAAAGCTCCCAAGCCGCTCGTTTTCTTCTGCTCAGCTCTGGAGCTAGGTCGTTTATCATACTGATTTTCCAACCTAGATAGATATAACTGGAGCATGCGAAGATGTTCGTTCCGTTGAACGTGAATGGGGCATGCGAAACCAATCCATTCTTCACGACCGTCGTTTTTGTGAGGTTTAGTCGAAGACCGAACTTCTCACAGGCTTTATCGAAGTCGACTGCGCTTGGATAATGATTGGTGTTATAAGAACGATGTCATCAGCAAAACGAAGAAGGTGTAACTGCCGATCGTCGATATTCACTCCTATATTATCCCATTCCAATGTTTGATGACGTTTTGCAGGGTAGCGGTAAATAATTCTGGTGAGGTAATATTGCCTTGCCTAACTCCTCTTTTAACGTCAATGTTAATATCGTTGTGGAATGGTGACGTCTTGGTTGTGAAATTTTTGTGCAGCTCACGAAGAATCTTTATGTGCACAATAGGGACTACTTGACTGTCAAGAGCTTCCATGACTTCTTCTATATCAGCTGAGTCGAACGCTTTCTTTAAATCGGTGAAAGTGATGAAGAGCGGTTTTTTGTAGTCTCGCAACACTTAAATGGGTCTTGTTGTAGTATGGATGTGGTACATCGTACTAAATCCTTTTCGAAACAGTGCTTGCTCAGACGACTAACTTCCGTCCAGTGTTCTGCCACTCCTGTTTAGTTTGTAGACGAGTTTGTTTTGTAAGTTTTTAGATTCGAATGAAGAATTTGTAGACGACTGACAGCAAGCAGATTGGTTGATATTTTCAAATATCGTGTAGGTCACCCTTTTTGGACAGTAATACGGTCTTGCTTCCGCTTAGTAGGGACCTTACATTCGGACAGGTAACGTGTGAAGAGCCGAGCCAGTGTGTTTACGAGGATCGGCCGAAGGTTCTTCAGATGTTCTGGTCTTATCCTGTCCGGTCGTGGTGCTGTTCGATTTTTCACTAACGAAATGGCATGTCGGATTTCGGAAGGGAGAACCGGTGGTACAACATATCCATCCTCCTTTATTGCATATGGCGGAAGGTGGACGTGGCTTTTGGAATTTAGCGGCTTTTTCTCCTTTCCGCGGCAAATAGAATCTTACACGAAGAAGACGATGGTCTGATCCTGTGTATAATTTTGGAACAACAGCTACATTGGTTAGGCAAAACCTTCTATTNACTCCTGTTTAGTTTGTAGACGAGTTTGTTTTGTAAGTTTTTAGATTCGAATGAAGAGTTTGTAGACGACTGACAGCAAGCAGATTGGTTGATATTTTCAAATATCGTGTAGGTCACCCTTTTTGGACAGTAATACGGTCTTGCTTCCGCTTAGTAGGGACCTTACATTCGGACAGGTAACGTGTGAAGAGCCGAGCCAGTGTGTTTACGAGGATCGGCCGAAGGTTCTTCAGACGTTCTGGTCTTATCCTGTCCGGTCGTGGTGCTGTTCGATTTTTCACTAACGAAATGGCATGTCGGATTTCGGAAGGGAGAACCGGTGGTACAACATATCCATCCTCCTTTATTGCATATGGCGGAAGGTGGACGTGGCTTTTGGAATTTAGCGGCTTTTTCTCCTTTCCGCGGCAAATAGAATCTTACACGAAGAAGACGATGGTCTGATCCTGTGTATAATTTTGGAACAACAGCTACATTGGTTAGGCAAAACCTTCTATTTACTATGATGTGGTCATATGAAAGGCTTCGACTTTTTCTTCGTCATAGTTTGATGTCGGTGCGTAAAAAACGACGATTGTCAAAGGCGGAATTGATTCACGTCTTCTTAATCGTAAACGTCCGATTCGGGTTGTTAGTTGTTCGATTGAATCGATGTTCGTGGACAAACTCGTGACGAGAACGCCGACGCCGCCGACTCTTCTCCTGTCGTATGTTCCGAGGAGCAGTTCTTCTCCGGTGTTATAGACGGCGTTGAAAGACTGGCGTCTTCTCGTCTCGGCCAGGTTGATGTTGTCGTACTTTATCTTTCTTGCTTGCATAAGCAAGTGTTCTACTGAGGACTCGGAAGCAAGTGTACGTGCATTGTAGGTGCTGATCGTCACCATAGTTCTTTGAAATCCTGGCGGCTTCCATTTTTCCTGAAATTTTAGCAGCCTCGCCGTACTCGTCCTACCCAACGCTGCGAAATTGGGGGCTCTTTCGGGGTCAGGGAAATGAGGCCCATTTTTCTTACTGCTCAGCTTTTTGATACCCACGTATAGCCCGCTGAACCCTGAACGTGCGACTGGGTGTACTCACTAGTAGCTTTCCAGTCTCTCCCAAAGTGGAAGTGGAGCTTATTTGTTGGAGGCGATTCCAAACCACCTCCTATATAATACCCAGCCACTTAGTTGCAGGCTTTTGACAGAATTGACTCGTGAAATACAATATGCATAAACTACTGCGCACCCACACAAACGTGCATGAATACCCCTAGTAAACACGGAAAGTATGTGCTAAATCGGCCAGCAGAAACAGGAGGCCTGTCCCCTGGATGCCCCTTCGTCTCAGGAAATCAACGGTCGCATTCGGTCCGCGATTAACGGCCTATCCACCACACGGAGACGTGCCACGTAGCATCGCGACTAATGGACTCGTGATCCGTTATATGAGGGAGATCTGTTGATGTTTGGAAGTACATGTTGGGCGAGATGGTATCGCCTTGCCTAACTCCTCTTTTGACGTCAATGTTAATATCAATGTAGAATGGTGATGTCTTGGTTGGGAAATTTTTGTACAGCTCACGAGGAATCTTTGTGTACTGAGTAGGGATTCCTTGACTATCATGTGCTTCCAAGACTGCTTCTATCTCAACTAAAACAAAGGCCTTCTGTAATTCGATGAAATTGAGACAGAGCGGTCTTTTGTACTCTCGCGGTACTTCAATGAGCCTGTTATCGTGTGGATGTGGTCCATCATGCCAAATCCATTTCGAAACCCTGTTTGCTCACATAACTGTTCTTTGTCTAGTGTTTTCTCAATCCTGTTTAGGATGACTCGAGTGGAAAGTTTGTAAACGACAGGCAGTAAGCAGATTGGGCGATAGTTGCCGATAATGCGTAGGTCACCCTTCTTGAACAATAATAGGGTCTTGCTGGTCTTCCGCTGAGTAGATACCTTGCTTTCAGAGGGGTAATGTGTGAAGAGCCAAGTTAGTGCATTTACGTGGACTGGCGGAAGGTTCTTCAGGTGTTCTGGTTCTGTCCTCTCCAGACCTGATGCTGTTCGTTTTTTCACCGACGAAATTGCATGTCGGATTTCAGAAGGGAGAACCGGTAGTACAACATATCCATCCTCCTTTATTTCATATGACGGAAGGTGGACGTGGATATCGAAGAGATCTGAGTAGTATTCGTAAATGCCTTTCTCCATTGCCTTTCTGGACTCTGTAACTGTTCCGTCTGGGCGCCGGATAGCAATCATATTGGTCCCGTAATTGGCAAAGCTTCGGTGGGCTTTGCCAATGCTCTTTCCAGCCTCTGCAGCTTCTTCCATTACTGCTGCTCTTTTCTTTCTACAACCTTCTTTTATCCCCTTTCCGCATTGTTTTGCAAGTTCGGACGTTAGTTCGCGGTTGCCTGCGTTTCGTACGATTCCACGCTGGCGTATCAGCTAGAGTATTTTTGGAGACAGACCATTCTTGGTCACTTCCGAACTCTAAGCTTTCATAGCGCTAGCGTGATGTTGAATGAGCCGATCGTATTCTTCGTCGATGCTGTCGACAATGGCATCTTTCCAACAGCCGACTAATGAATTGAATAAATCCCAGTTTACGATGGTTCTGGGACTCCGGTTTTTGAATTTAGCGGCTTTTTCTCCTTTCCGCGAGGAAAAGAACCTTGCATGAAGGAGACGGTGGTTTGATCCTGTGTATAATTTTAAAAGAACAGCGAAATTGGTTAGGCAAAACCTTCTATTTACTATGATGTGGTCTATTTTGTCATGGTACCTTCCACTGGAAGACTCCCACGTCCAGCGTTGAGGGTGGGGCTTCTGGAATTGCGAGTTACCTTGTTTTGTCTTGGTCGTCATTGTAAACTCATATTGCCGCTCACGCTGTTAGTTTCATTCTAATCCGCGGTTCCCAATTTTACTTTCTCCAGACGTTTTCCTTGGTCCAATCTTGGCGTTGAAATCTCCAATGATGACCTTGAAAGAAAGTGTGGTTTTCTCTGTAGAACTTCACCAAGTCCGTATAGAACGCTTCGACTTCTTCTTCGTCATAGTTTTATGTTCGCGCGTAAGCGACGAAGATTGTCAGAGTCGGTATTCATCCACGTCTTCTTAATCGTAAATGTCTGATTTAGGATGTTAGTTGTTCGAATGAATCGATTTTCGTGGACAAACTCGTGCTGACGAGGACGCTGACGCCGCCGACTCCTCTACTGTCGCATGTTCCGAGGAACAGTTCTTCTCCGATGTTATAGACGGCGTTGAAAGGCTAGCGTCTTCTCGTCTCGGTCAGGCCGATGACGTCGTACTTTATCCTTCCCGTTTGCATGAGCAAGTCTTCTAACGAGGACTCCGATGCAAGTGTACGTGCATTGTAAATACAGATCGACACCATAGTTTTTTGAAAACCAGGCAGCTTCTATTGGCCCTGAGATTTTAACAGCCTCTCCGTACTCGTCTTACCCAATGCTACGAAACTGGGGTCTCTTTCGGGATCAGGGGAATGAGGCCCGTTTTTTTTACTGTATTTAGCATTTTTGATACCCACGTATAGCTTGCTAGGCTCTGAACGTGGGGGCTGGGTATACTCACGGGTAGCTCGCCAGGCTCACCCAGAATGGACGTGAAGCTCATTTGTTGGAGGCAACTCCTAACAGCCTCCCATATAATTCCCAGTCACTTAATTGCAGGCTTTTGGCCGAATTGAGTCGTAGAATACAATCCGCGTAAACTAGAAGGCGCCCACACACCCATGCATGAAGACGCCTAGCAAATACAGAAAGTATGTGCCAAATCAGCGTATCAGAAACAGGGAGTCCATCTCTTGGATCCATCTGCGGCTCAGGTAAGCAGAGGTCGCCTTTGGTCCGCGTTTAACTCCCTATCCGCCACATGGGGACGTACCACGTAGCCTCGCGACTAACTGGTTCGAGATCCCTCTTTTGAGGCAGATCCGTAGGGTACAATAACACTAGTCGATTTCCTTCTTGGCGCTGCTTGTCGCCGATGCTGCTTCTTATTTAGACTACGTAGGTCGGATTATTCAATGAGATCTCTTACGTTCCTGTGACAGAATGTTGCCTTTCCTCAGCCGACCTCCTATCCAGTTCGTCTAAGTAATGTTGTTACTAGCTGAAAATTTCTTTATCCATCGTTCTCAAGAAATCGGCCACTTTAGTCGTCGAACACTACTAGATGCTTAATGAAGTCGAATGCATGGCGCAACTTTCAGGATTGATCAACGCCGAGAGCTTTATCCTTTAACCTTTTACTCATTTAGTACTACAACCTTCGAGTGCAATAGTTGATTTGCCTTACCCGACGCTAACCCGTCACAGTGCTCTAGTGATGAAAGCTCATATTCTAACCTTGTGCTTTCGATCGATTCTGTGTCAATACATCGTTCTTTTCAAATTTCATGAGACCAGTAAAAGGACATTCTCGATCACCACGTATCCGAAATTATGGTATTGTTCCAGTTCAAACCGAAGCGTCTCTAGGCGAATATACACATGCCTAGTTTGACCGAAGCAGGAAATTGCGGAACTTCTCGATTCGAAAAGTTACTTCAACAGTCTGAATGCAGCACTACTTCATATCGAACACTTCATTTCAACTAAAGCGCTTAGCAAGAAAAAAATAGTGTTAGTAGAGACGAGTACGATAGTTGATCTTGGCTGTCAGACGATAGCTCTCATTCAGCCGTTTGCCAATGCACGTGATCTGAAGTAATTATTGCACTCAGTCAGCAAACAATCTTATTAGAATTATAAATTTCTGAAAAACAGACCTCTCTATCTCTTCGAGACTCGAAGGGAAGTGCTTTGATGCGACCGAACAAACGGCTGGGAAAGCCATCAACCAGTGGGCGGGCTGTATGGTGTTAGTAGAGACGAGTACGATAGTTGATCTAGGCTGTCAGACGATAGCTCTCATTCAGCCGCTTGCCAATGCACGTGATCTGAAGTAATTATTGCACTCAGTCAGCAAACAATCTTATTAGAATTATAAATTTCTGAAA
>UYYA01005694.1:0-12934 GCA_900624975.1 Angiostrongylus costaricensis | reverse complement strand
CCCAGCACTTCCAGCATTCATTTCGTTTTTTCGCACACATCTTCCATGAAGTACTCGAGCTTCTTGAGTACGGGAATCGCCTCTCTTTGACAATTTTATCGTCTTCCTCAGAAATGTCATTAAATAGTGTTCGAGTCGGTTTTCCGTTGAATGCTGAGATAGCAGTGAAGAAGCATCCATGCTTGAATTGAGTCAGCTTGTCGTAGACAATTCTGGTACCAATTGGCCGACCCCAGAGAGACCAGACCTGATTGCGGTTCTCGCTTTTTTATAAGTTGCTTAATAAACTGCATATAATTCCCACAGACGACTTACTATTAGCCTCGGAATTCATTCTTTATTCCGTTAAAGCTGACGTTTAGCCAATATCGCCTTCTTCGGAGCCTGGAAGAGTGTATTGGTAGGCAATTTACTAAGTCAAACGCTCCGATAACGCATACAGAAAGATGAAAAATTAAGTCGCAATCACATGACCAACAGCTTCTCGAAAAAACGCACCGCTTATTATGTGCCTTTAACTGAGGAAGAACAGCTGATCAGAATCGCACATGGTCGATAGATGCATCACTCCACATCAAAAGTCGTTGCGAAGGTGTCGGGCTGGACCACGTGTGATCTCGGGGCATTCCTCCCTGCTGTTCATTGTAGGGTTCCTGGTATTTATTCAGAAGCCTCAAGAAGCTCGCGCGTCGGTGTTTTGGCATCTTGTACTAGGATGTTGACCTTAATATCAAAATCGATAGTCGAAATACCACCCGATTCCCATCGACGTCAATTAGTTCGTAACCGACTACATGACCGTCTGTGCTAAACGCAAANATTCATTCTTTATTCCGTTAAAGCTGACGTTTAGCCAATATCGCCTTCTTCGGAGCCTGGAAGGGTGTATTGGTAGGCAATTTACTAAGTCATACGCTCCGATAACGCATACAGAAAGATGAAAAGTTAAGTCGCAATCACACGACCAACAGCTTCTCGAAAAAACGCACCGCTTATTATGTGCCTTTAACTGAGGAAGAACAGCTGTTCAGAATCGCACATGGTCGATAGATGCATCACTCCACATCAAAAGTCGTTGCGAAGGTGTCGGGCTGGACCACGTGTGATCTCGGGGCATTCCTCCCTGCTGTTCATTGTAGAGTTCCTAGTATTTATTCAGAAGCCTCAAGAAGCTCGCGCGTCGGTGTTTTGGCATCTTGTACTAGGATGTTGACCTTAATATCAAAATCGATAGTCGAAATACCACCCGATTCCCATCGACGTCAATTAGTTCGTAACCGACTACATGACCGTCTGTGCTAAACGCAAAGCTTCGTAATTTGCTCCTAGTACTTCTGGTACTTGGGGGGATGAATATGTTGGCAAAACGGGCAGACCTTTATGTATCCGTATAAAAGAGCACCTAAACGGCAAACGAAAAGCAAGACAAAATACCCCACTTGGGACGCAAAGGATACAAAAGCATAGCGAAGACGATTTTGTTGTAGAAGTCAATATCCTCGCATAGGATGCCAAAACACCAGCGCGCGAGCTTCTTGAGGCTTCTGGCTAAATACCAGAAACACCAGAATGAACAGCAGGAAGGAATGCCCCGAGATCACACGTGATCCGGCCCCGTACCTTCGTAACGACTTTTGATATGGGGTGGTGCATTCGTCGGCCATAAGCGATTCTGATCAGCTGTTCTTCCTCAGTGGAAGGCACGTAATAAGCAGTGGCGTTTTTCGAAAANGGACGCAAAGGATACAAAAGCATAGCGAAGACGATTTTGTTGTAGAAGTCAATATCCTCGCATAGGATGCCAAAACACCAGCGCGCGAGCTTCTTGAGGCTTCTGGCTAAATACCAGAAACACCAGAATGAACAGCAGGAAGGAATGCCTCGAGATCACACGTGATCCGGCCCCGTACCTTCGTAACGACTTTTGATATGGGGTGGTGCATTCGTCGACCATAAGCGATTCTGATCAGCTGTTCTTCCTCAGTGGAAGGCACGTAATAAGCAGTGGCGTTTTTCGAAAAGCTGTTGATCGTGTGATTGCGATTTAGATTTTCACCTTTCTGCATGTGTTATCGGAGCGTTTGACTTAGTAAATTGCCTATCAATACACCCTTCCAGGCTCTGAAGAAGGTGATTCTGTCGAAGCGTCAGCTTTAACGGAATAAAGATTAAAGTAACACCGCGTCTTTGCTAAACAAGAATATCGAAAAACTATATATAATTTTAAATGGTTAGACCCTTTTCTTTTACACCTTTATAGTTGCAATGATTAATGAAAGAATTCTATAACGCGCTCGACTAGCTTACGAGAATGTGAAACATGGTAGCGCTGTTTTGTAAACACACCGAGTCTTAAAAAAAAATTCAAGATATGCATTTCCATAATTTTCAATAAGAGGCATCAAATAGCTACTGGAATGTTTCTTCCGACAAGACGTTTCCCTTTCACAGAAAATAGCCTACTTGTGCTGTACCCTCTTTCAAGCATTGTACGTAGTGGAGTATCCAACACCCTTCATGCTCGCCTCCATTCTATTCGTCACAGTGGCTTCTCCAGAAAGATGGATTTTACATTTTACACAACAGAGACAAATTTCGAAACCGACCGTCATTTAACCTTGGTAGTAGAATAATTAACACGCGTTTATAATATTGGGCTTACACGAGGTCGATGAATTAGTTTTATTCGGCTAACGTCTTGACGATTTCGTCTTCATCAGAACCGATGATACGAGTCGATAGTCTACAATCGTTCGTGTTATCGTGGTGGCACCCTCGTTGGGCATCGAGCTGGATCTTCCTTAGTGGAATATCTCTATCGAATAAGCCATGTACACGAGCTTACGATGAATGAACATCGCTGAGTGAACGCGAACATCTCTGGACCATCGACTCGGACCATTTGCTTTGATGAAGGCGATTTCGTCGAAACGTTAGCTGAATGAAGATCTTTGTCAACCTTGTGTAAGCCCAGCAATAAATAAAAAAGACTGTTATATGATAATNATCGAGCTGGATCTTCCTTAGTGGAATATCTCTATCGAATAAGCCATGTACACGAGCTTATGATGAATGAACATCGCTGAGTGAACACGAACATCTCTGGACCATCGACTCGGACCATTTGCTTTGATGAAGGCGATTTCGTCGAAACGTTAGCTGAATGAAGATCTTTGTCAACCTTGTGTAAGCCCAGCAATAAATAAAAAAGACTGTTATATGATAATTAATGGGTTATTAAGTTAGGTCTGTCTGGTTTTTCGACCTTAAAGAAATTACTCTTAGATAATGTTTAGCTTTCACTTACTGCTTATTATTGCTGTCACGGTAGAGTACTGTGTGAAAGACAGCCACACTGATTCTGAGATATAGCATTACTTCGAAGACCACATGAGTTTCGAACCCTCTCTGCCTTTCGCTCCTCCAGTTTCCTTCCTAACGATGCTATCAGCATTCACCCGTCAATTGAAATGATGTAGTTAGCACAAATCGACATTGAACACGGTTAATCTGATAGCTGCAAAGGAAATCAAAATGTTTAAGCTTTCTTTTATTACCTAAAAGCTAAAACGCTGTGATTTCGACTGCAACGTCACTTCATCTGAGTTCACTGTCGATTTGTGCTGCTCCAATCAGCCGTGTTGACGTGTGACTGCCGATAGCACTGACAGAGTAGAAAAAGAAAAGTAGCTGAGACAAATTTAACCTAAGTTAAATAAACTCCTAATTGCCTTCTTCGGAGATCCACTCTAATTTTAGAAGGATCGTTTTCAACATTCTTCGACTACGATAGGCTTGTAAGAAGAATTGAACTGTATTCACGCTTCTGATTATACATGGAATATGTCCTTTCCTTTCTATCCACGCGGGCTGATTACTAACTGTTCCTAGAAGGAGTTTTGCTTCAGGGAACGTCAATTAAGCTGAACTTTCACAAACTGAGCGAATTAAGCCTTTACATTGTTTGAAATAATTTCTTCTTGTTCACACTGATATTCACACTGACACCGAATTTCCTAGTAAAGCTTAAGTGCTATTTAAGTGTTAGTTTCATTGAACTTAAATTAAATTATGCTAGTTCTGCTCAGTAGCGAAAAGTGAGCAATGAGGTGTTTTTTCACTTTTAAAAAGACAAGGCACAGCGATCCTTATACAGCGATAATATAGAGAACACGATTGGACACACCTGCCTCTGTTCTATGAGCTTTAATCACGTCATCTATGAATCTTTTCAGTAACACACTTTAGAGATTACATGTGCCTGTACACACAAAACAACTAGCAGGAAAGGAAGCAAGTGAATCAGCAATGTTAAGGAACTACCGCAAAGCTTTCCATGGGACCAAAATCTCTCTTTGGCATAAAGTATCACTCGTTCTCTAACTTTGCCCTTTAACTAAATAAGCGGCGCTTTCCAAAAGCACCTGAGCATTTATGGAAGAAATCGTCACATCTCCAATTTAAATCTCTTAGATTGTTGGGATATTCAAGCATTATTAGTGAGGATTTAGAGATAATTCGCTGTTTTTCTCCAATAAGAAAGTGCGAGGTTGGCGTTATAAGATTTATTAGTGTACAACAGCCAACGTTTCGGCGGTTCTGTTTTCTTCAGATCCTGGAAAGGTCAAATTGGCATGAAATCTATTCAGTCGAACACTTTTATAACCTTAGCAGATAAGACTTAGCAAATAAATTTGCCCTTGCATAATAAACACTTTTTTATAAACACCCACCGCTTTATTCTTTGCAGGTATTCCTATTAATTGGTGGACAGCAACTGCACAGAGTGTTACATGGGCGAAGATCGCACCCGGATCAGGTAATAGAGTCAACTTGAGTTATGGCGCAAGGTCACGCATGATCACAAAACACTCTTCCTTGCGGTTCATTTTGGGATTTCTGGAATTAATCCAAAACGCGATAACAGTTTGACACCCTGACGTCTTGGATTCCTATGCGAGAATAGTGACTACAGCTTAGAAATCTTCGCTATATTTTTGTATCCTACTAGCACCTAGTTGAGTGTTTGGTTTATATTTACATTTACCGACTAGTTCTCCTTTCAAGTAGACACAAGAGCGGTATATCCGTTTATCCGCCAAGGTATCCGTCCCACGTGCTTCAAACGGAATTAGGTACATTCTACCCGAGCTCATGTAATCACTGTCTCTACCGTTAGGGCAAATTATTTAGTTATTCGTTGTACACAGACGGTAACATAGGCATTTACGAACTATCTGGCGTCTTAGAGTGTCCCGCGATTTCTTTTTATCACTTTAACCGTATTCTCTAGACCGGCCCTTCTTAAGCAACGTTTTATAGCGGCACTTATTTCGTTTGAAATAAAGTGAAGAATAACGGAGCCTTGTCCTCACCAGAATTATCGCTTCGGGGCATGGTTTTTCCTCTACGCATATCTCAAAAAGCTGTAGTTCCGTAGCCAATCGAAATGCCTATTTCCTTCTCCTGTTTCCAGAATTCTTCCTCCTGCTCTCTTCCTAGGCAAACGCTAGTAGTGGCTTGAAATACATTTCTTATAAGCTCCCTTTTGATGTTTGAGGAGTGAGAGAACAGGTAATAAACACTATGTATTTACTACTTGGCTCTTCGAAGAACAAGAATTGAACTATCACCACATCGCGCCATGATGTCGAACTGCTAATCGATAATCGAAAAGTTCTATACCATTTTTTTTGCTTAACAACCCCACTTTCGAGCTTAAAAATCCCTAATGGTGAAAACCGCTCGGAATTCTACGCACTGAGGTAAGAGATGCGATAGACGGCACGAAAAGAAGAGCAACTCCATTACAGGAAAACATCACTGTCGATTTCCTAAAAGGTGGCGACTACAAATTAAGTGTAGTTCTCGTAATCCACATGACATCTTACCTTCAGAAGTAAAAAATCCCAGACCAATAAAAACTTCGTGAGCGGTCACCCCATCCAGGAATAGTTATCGAAGGAATTTCCATAACTGCGGAGCAGTGCGCTTGCTGAGTGTACTATAGAAAGGGTTCACGAAGATTGTCCTTTCGCACAAACCAAGGACTGCTGAAGCACAACCATTGAGCAAGCAGCATTTCGAGAAGAATTCTGCTGTATGAACCACGTCCAAACCATATCATAAAAATTTAGTTTTGCTAGTAGTACCATTTGCACTCTGTCTTAACCTTTATCGACTATGAAAAAGCGTTCACAGTTTGACAGCGTCGAAACGAATGAAATCCTATCCGCGCTCGTTGACCAAAGAGTGGACTCGTCCTAGAGCCGAACGCTAGCAGACTATTATCGGAACTACTCCATAAATGTGAAACTGTTCTGTCGAACCGAACACTTACCAGACCCATAGAAAAAGCAGATCATCATGGCGATACTACCTCATAGAAGCCGCTTGCAATCGCATTGGAGTAGAGAGTAATCGCTCGGTTGGGTGAGAAGGTCGTAGATATTAATAAAAAAATTCTAACAAAGGTTCTTTTCGCGAACCGAGTTGTCATCTTCTTGAGGAGTATCAGTAAAGCAGAGACGATGCCCAGTGGTAAGGTTGCACTATGCACGGTTGATATGCGGTCATGCCAGTGCATTGTTATGCTGAAAAAGCATGGGCTGAGAGTTACCGAACCGAACTGAATACCGAATTTTGCTCACCACAAACACTATTTGTGGACGACGTGTTGCCTTCTATAATATAGCCGGCTTATGCCACATAAAACTAGAAAGCGTGACTCAGATTTTCTTACGTAGTGCACCTTTCTTTGATATCCAGGAGATTAAACATCAATAGCAAAACATAGATGGGCCGCCTTGTCGTAAGATTAGAAGTGCAGACGACAGATGGAGGAAAAGAACACTGTAGTGGACCCTACTACAGCATTAGCGTTTTTTTCGGAAGACTGTTTACACGATAGGTGCACATATTGGTAAATAAACTCAGCGAGCTCTACTGGAAACTGCCAATGTTTTATGGATCGCGATGTGAGATTCGCACACGTCTCCGAAGCAAGTAACACCGAGGACAGCTTCGCAAGGTAAGGGAATAAATGGAAAATGGGCTGGGGCCGCACAGTCCGTGAAGACGAGCCGTCCATCTATCTAATTAGATAGTCAGTAAGAGTATTACGTTAAAACATTACTTGCTTTAGGAAGAAATCATGTACATGGCTCTAGTTAAAAGCTAGGCAAAAACACTACGGCTTAAACAGCATGATTTCGTTCATACCACTTTTTTTGTCGTGCATCCATGACTGGGCGCTACTTATTTCACTTGAGTTTGCCGCCTAAATATGTAATGTATTTATTTATGTAATCTTATAAATTGATCTAGGATTAGTCCCACTCGTAACATTATGGTTCCAAGGAAGGCGAAATCTCCGGAACGCCATCGACGAACAAGAACGACAACAACGACAAGGACAACGAAGACCTATGCCACACAGGACCACACAAGACAAGACAAGACACACAAAACCTACCCTAAACTTAACGTGCCTCCTGGGTCGGTAAATTGGTACCAGGCTTGTCTGGGAGGATAGCAGCACTGGTTCGATACATCATCAGGCCACCGCGAGTCATTATAAAGGCCTGATATGCATTCGATCACCACCAACGATACTTAATGAAGTTGAATGCATGGCGCACCACTCGAAGATTGATCAACTCCGAGAGCTCTTTTTTACGGTTGTATAATAAAAAAAATTTAATTAACAAAATTTATTCTTACATATTTATTTATGAAAAAAATGTTTCTTTAAGCTGCTAAGTGTTGCAAAGTGCAGATCTACTAATCACGCTTATCAAGGACAGATTTCTTTACAAAAACTTGGTGCTTTTAGCTTCCATTGTCCACTCACGTATCATTTCCATGCCTAGCACGAACTTCGATAGATTACTGTATTCTCATTTCACTACACATCAGTTAAATTCTGAGAACTGACTCGATACTTGTAAATATCACGCAGCGGCGGCTATTTATCATTACAGTACTTTGACACAACTACGGAACGAAATTGGTCAGCACTTTATTCTCGAAAAATCGGCAGAAACGAGTGAAGTTTCAGCTATTGAGTGAAGATGTGTAAGCACTCAGCAAATTTCGTTGGGCACTATCACTATTCTTTTTATGCTAACAATTCTGTTGCACCCATGCCGATGTTTGTCGATGTTTGTTTGTTGCAATTCAGAGGCAAGAAACTGAGCCAATTTCCTTTTTGCAAAGCTTTGTTTTTTGCATTCCTTATACTTATGGACCTCTATAAATGTACATTAATATTTATGACGTCACTGTGCAATTCTCTACCGCGCAGCGTAGTGAGGAGGTTCCTCATAGGACCAATGTCGTTTTAAATGTCGTTCTTTCTTAATCTCACCTTCTTCTTCAGCAATCGCGAGGCTGTTATTCAGCAAGCGTTTGTTTCCTTACAATCAGCTCGCTTTTACTTACCTACAAAGAACACATACAACACAACAGTAGCCGACGTTTCGGCAGCATCGCCTGATTCAGAGCCCGGAAGGGTACACTAGTACTTAAATTATTAGAAACTTCACAATGCTATACCTTTTTATTTTCTGCCTACTATGATTTCGCGGCAGGGTACTAAGCGAAATACAACCACAACGTTGATGTGATATTTGCAAAACTCTGGACCGCAGGTGTCTATGGTGGGAAACGAAGGCGCTATTGTCCTTTCCGGGGAGTAACGCGTTCACCACCACACCATGCGGGTCTTTTGTTTCGTCTGTCTTTCAGCTATTTTTATCGATCTTTGCCAAATTAATCACCCGTCAGCGAGATTGATACTCTACGGATTGAACGCGTTACTCCCCGGAAAGGATAATAGCGCGTTCGTTCCCCACCATAGACAACCTGCGGTCCAGAGTTTTGCAAATATCTCAGCAACGTTGTGGTTGTATTTCGCTTAATAGCCTGCCGCAAAATCATAGTAGGCAGAAAATAAAAAGGTATAAAAAGAAGAAACTTTTTCAGAAGGAAAAAAAATACAAAGACAGCTGACGATAAACGTCAATGAAAGGTGATGTCGTGATGAACGAAGTCATTGCTACTGCCTCATCCACTTGCCGTAAAAATAACATTGGAAATGTCACTAAAAACCGATTTGTAGACCAAGGAACAGAAATGAGACATAACCACCATAAGGAGCGCAACAGACAGTATGGGTTGATTTCTATGCATGCCAGGCGTGGGGAGAAATTACTGGGGTCCTATGCCCGTGTAAAATTGTGCTTCGTGGCTACCGTGTCAACACTATGGTAGAGCACTGTTTCGATCATGGAATAATCAAATTGGGCGGTGCGGGCATAGTAGAATACACATCTTGTAAAAGAAAGGCGAGAGCGAGAGGAAACAGTTTAGGAACTGAACGATAATCCTTGTATACTATTTGAACAAGATGGATTCTCTTGCAGTTTTGAATGTTGGCTGCCCGATATTGAGGACGAGGAGCGTCAAGAAGTACCGTACGAAATTGATGTGAACTGGTACCTAAGAGGAACGGAATAGCTGAGCACACAGAGGCCTACAAGCATGTATTGAAATTAAAACTGAACACTGATTTTTAAAGTCCTTGTGGCGTTAGTGAGGCTGTTGTGCAAAGCACTGTTAAAATAACACGTTCATAGAAACGCGAAGACATGATCGCCTTGACATGCTGGTGCATCTATTGCCATTCTATGAGTGTATTCCATGTAAAATTACTTTATTCTGATCCAAAAAGTCGATGCACTAAGTAATTCCCCTCATTCAGGACATATCGCGGCGGGCGAAATTCTTATGCGTAAAAAACGACAACCATCCACTCTGACAATCGTGGTGGTGAGATCCCAGGCCAACACTCCCATAAGAAACACTTTCATAACCCTGGCATCCTAAAGGCTAAGCAACGAAGACCCTGTTCTTCCTCGACAGGCAAACACGAGGTTGTTATTATGGAATTTATTACAATGCGACAGCCGACGTTTCGGCGTTTTCGCCTTCTTCAGAGCTAGGAAAGGTCAAATTGACATGCAATCTGCTTAGCTAATACCTTAATTACTTTAGCTAGCACAAAGCGTAGTAATATTTCGAAACCGACCTTCCCTAAACCTCGGTGTGACAAATCAATATGTATTCTTTCTTGATAAGCTTGCACGAGGTTGATAAATATATTTATTTTCGGCTAACGTTTCGACATCTTCGTCTTCCTCAGAGCCGGTGATCCGAGTCGATGGTCCATGCTTGTTGTTCGCCTCGACGTTGCGTCTTCGCCTTCCTGTCGAGCCAGATCTTCCTCAGCGAGCCATCTTCTCGAATGAGGCATCCTCACTCAGTGATGCCCTTTTATACACGATGCTGATGGTAGATATATAATGACAATGCCCGGTGGTAACAACTTGTATTTCTTCCGAACAACAAGCATGGACCATCGACTCGGATCACCGGCTCTGAGGAAGACGAAGACGTCGAAACGTTAGCCGAAAATAAATATATTTATCAACCTCGTGCAAGCTTATCAAGAAAGAATACATATTGATTTGTCACACCGAGGTTTAGGGAAGGTCGGTTTCGAAATATTACTANATGGTCCATGCTTGTTGTTCGGAAGAAATACAAGTTGTTACCACCGGGCATTGTCATTATATATCTACCATCAGCATCGTGTATAAAAGGGCATCACTGAGTGAGGATGCCTCATTCGAGAAGATGGCTCGCTGAGGAAGATCTGGCTCGACAGGAAGGCGAAGACGCAACGTCGAGGCGAACAACAAGCATGGACCATCGACTCGGATCACCGGCTCTGAGGAAGACGAAGACGTCGAAACGTTAGCCGAAAATAAATATATTTATCAACCTCGTGCAAGCTTATCAAGAAAGAATACATATTGATTTGTCACACCGAGGTTTAGGGAAGGTCGGTTTCGAAATATTACTAAGCTTTGCGGTAGTTTCTCAACATTGCTGGCTCACTTACTTCCTTATATGTAAGTTATTTTCCGTTTAGAGACAAATGTAATCTCGAAACTGCGTTACTCGAAATCGCGATTGAACTTCATAAAAAAAGGTATGCCTTCCGAGCCGTACTGGACTTTTTGTGGTGCCGAGCTCTACATCCGAGAATATTTGCTGTGACTCATGTTTGCAAAGGTGCTAATGCACCCTATTGCTCAGTTTTCGCCGCTCAGCAGAATTGGCATCGTTGGATTTGAATTCACTAGAGCTAATGCTTGTGTATAACTAGAGAATCCTGTGAGAATATGAGTGTGAACTAGAAGAAATAACTCCAAATAATATGGAGGCTTAACTTGTGCAATTTGTGCTAAATGGGCTTAATTTGAGGCTTACTGAAGAAAAGAGGAGAACTTCTTCCACAAATACTTAGTAATCAGCCCACGTAAGCAGAAAGAAAAGAACGAATAACAACCATGATTAAAAGCAGGAAAATGTTTCAAATCTTGTTGCAAGCTTATTGTAGTCGAAGACTGTAAAATAATCCATCCAAGCTTTGAGAAGACCTTCTAAGAAAACATTTAGGGCCTTATTTAACCTAAATGAAATTTCTCTTGTTTTGCTTTCTTTACACGGATCTCTCTCATACGGAAGATCTCGAGCCGGTTAGTTGCGAGGCTACGTGGCGCTATGGAATTTATTACAATGCGACAGCCGACGTTTCGGCGTTTTCGCCTTCTTCAGAGCTAGGAAAGGTCAAATTGACATGCAATCTACTTAGCTAATACCTTAATTACTTTAACTGGTCTATTCGAGCACCAGTTCTTTATCCATGATGATACTATACCGTCGATATATAGACGACTGCTTGATTGTTTCTTCGACGCAAAAGCAGGTGGAGGTCTGCTTTGAATTTTTGAATATACAGTCAGGGTATGTATAATTTTCGCGAAAAAAATCAACTAGAACTCGCTCCCATTCATCAACAGCCAAGCAAAGTATTCAGATGGTGGCTATATAACCAAATGATATCGAAAACATTAATGAAATTGTGCCAGCCCGCACCTCACCTCTCGTCCTTCACACATAAAAACACTCATAAAAAACATGCATCGAACAGACGAAAATGTGTGCACAAGAGGAGCAAACGAGGGAGCCGTTAGACTTCACACGAAGAGACGAAAAGTGGCCATTTCTAACGGCTGCGAAGCTGAAACCACTCGCAACAAACTAAAAAGTAGGGCTACTCCAAAACACTATTTCAAAGCTAAGTAAAAACCCTTTCGGAAAACACTTCAATTCGGACGACATAAGTGACGCCTTTAAAAGGTACCTTAGAAAAAGTGGCCTTGAAACTTCTGTGGCAGTTATAGAATTTTCATGCAGTACCTCACTTCGTTAACTCGTCCGCAGTCGGGTCTAAGACAGTTTGTGCAGTCGAGAAAATTGTGTAGCTTATCCTAACGGGAAAGACGGGCATTGTATGTGCTCAGATGCGACATACTTTGTTTTTGTAAGGCATGCACTGAAGAATGCACTGGGGAATTCGTAGAGAACTTCTTGTCAGCATAAGAAAAATTCTGAATAGAATGCTTAAAATTCGCCGAAGTACTCATCTAGGTACGCATAGGGCACAAATGAACACTGGTGGTGACTACTTGTTGTCCGAATCCAAGCGCAAGAATCCTAAAGGTCAACGCGCGTGACTCGTGAGGCGTGCTAGGTGAGTTTCAAAAATTCTGGGTTGAACCGAAAAACGAATCCTTCATTACCACGCCTAACAAGCAGCCTTATTTCAAACTCATTTCCTGACCTGTGTGGGTCTCACTCATTCCACGTGAGGAGCGCACGAGTAGTTCAACTCGCAACAACACAGTGAGTAGTTTTTTAAACAACATGCCGTTCATTTCTATGTTAGATCATCGTTAACACTGCAGATATTTTTCCCAATTACGAGGCTATTTTTACACGAAATGCTGTGAAGAAGGCGGAG
>UYYA01005692.1:0-12971 GCA_900624975.1 Angiostrongylus costaricensis | reverse complement strand
GCCCTTATTAAGCAGCGTTTTATAGCTGCACTTATTTCGTTTGAAATAAAGGGCAACAGAAACGGAGCCTTGTTTTCACTAGAATTATCGCTTTGGGGCGTGGGATTTCCTCGATGCCTATCCTGAGAAGCTACAGTTTCGTAACCATTTGAGATGGCTATTTGTCGCGCCAGTTTCGAGGATTCTTCCCTCTGCTCTCTACCTGTGCACACGCTAGCGGCGGTTCGAAACATATTTCTTATAAGCGCTCTTTTAGTGTGTGAGGGGTGAGAGGAGCGGTAGTGAACCACTATATTCTTACTGCTCGGCTTTCGATACCATTTTGTGGTGTAGCCGTTCTCGGATAGGTTAATTTGAAGGTTTAGAAATGGAAGCCAGTTTTCTTTCGGTTTCTCTCTTTCGGTTGATTGCAGGTTAGATATAGGAAATCTTAGTAGGAATTCTAGCAAGTGCAGCCTTAGTTCTAGTTAGTCTTACATTTCTTGTTACAGTTCGTCCTCCAGTAGAATACATTCACCTCTTTCATTTCCCCTCGTCCCAAAGTTGGTTGTGCTATTTAACAATAAAACATATGGTTAGCTGGATATTTATCACTCTTTGCAAGTATGTTTTATATGGCCTATACATAAACCTTCGTCAAGCATTCATCGAACATACACGATCACCAAGAGCACCGTACTTGGTCGATCTCACTCCGGGGTCACCAAGCCCCTTATCCCTCGGGTGTCGGGAAATTGGTACCGGACTTCTCTGGGAAAAAACACTTTCTGCAGTCCAAGTGGGAACACTCTAGCTTGGCTATCTCAGAACTCCAGGAGAGATTGACACAATCAGCATTCAACGACGACCATGACGAAAGGAAAATGCTCAGTCCGCAAGCGGGTGGTTGGAATACTATCGCGGCTCATGAATGCGAGGAAAAGAATCGACTGCAAGAAGTGCTGTGATCCCAATAGTAGATGTTAAAGACCGATCGTGTGAGAAAATAGAAGGAAAAAGTGCATCCTCTAAGATCGACGCTGAATGCTTTATCCTTTACAATTATATCTTAACGATCCAGTGATGTATTGTGTCATGACGCACGAATCAGTTGCAAGCTGATAATTGTGTTTTGTAGAGTCATGATATTTAACACACTGCACGATCTTGATCTTGTATGGTTGGGGAGCATTATGACCAGTATGACTGGCTCCATATGACGTTCTTTCTTCCCAGTGGTTTATTTTGGTGCACAGAAATTTTTATTATACTCGTCAAGATCGGTGGATAGCTGTTCAAGGGCAGGTATTGTGTCAAATATAGTCCGCGAAAAGTTACATTCCACGCCTGATACTTTAATGTAAATTGTGGCGAAAAACTCTTACTCATTAAGTGAGTACCCGCTGCAAATAATGTTGTCGTCGAAGAAGAAATATAGGTGTTCATGCTGTATTTGAAAACCAAAGTTAGAAACTTAGGCACCTGATTTAATTCTGATAATGTGTTACCACATTCAGAAAAATTTTACAGGTGTAAATGCAAGATAGTTTCTCATTTGGATCCAAAACAACATCTAGTCTTTACGTGCTTACTATGTACTCCAATTGAACTGGTATCCTGAATTTTTGGAGTGCACAGTGGACTGTATGAATTGAACCTGAGATCAATATGCATCGCACCTTGAAAAAGTGTGCGTCGTCCCATGCGATATCTGCCGAAGGTTTCTACTTATTGTAGTGGGTTCAACCAAATGGGAAAGTAGTCGTAAGGTGGTAGGTGTACCGTCATACTTGAATAACAACACAACTGATTTCTTAACAGGTGGTTAGATCACTTTAGAAGATGGATAGCCTAAACATATTTTTTCAGTATGCTGCTTTTATAAGTACTTCAAGGTTTTTAGGAAAGAAATGAATAAAGAAGACGTAATATATTTAGGGCGGTGTCGAGGATACAATAGTTGCTTTGCGTGCCGCTGGAATTCAGGTTTTTATTACTTGTATTGTTAAATTTTTTGACTGTTTGTCAGTTTTCATCCCCTGTCCTTTCTATTTGACTTTTTAGTTAGCTAGAGTGTTTTACTTTCTTCGTTATTTTAAGAAGAAAAATATATGTTTATTGCAGATTTGGATTCTGACAGGCGACAAACTCGAGACTGCCGAAAATATTGCTCGTTCATGTGGTCTTTTTGCGCCGTTTCGAGAGACTTGAAGAATCGAAAAGCGAGAGGATTTGTCTCAAAATTCTGGTGCAGGGTGAGCAATACGAACTTTTCAAAACTGTCCAGCTTTTGTCATCTAGTAACGTATGTATTCCTGTTGGTATATCAAAATGCTTCACATATCGACGCGTTGTTTTCGTATCTTTAACTCTCGTCAGTTTCCTCAAAGACCTTCAACTAGTAATAGTTCCCAGGATCGACTTTCTCTTAACCTCGCATTGGAATATGAATGTGTCGTTTTCTTGTTCAGCAATCGCGAGGTTTTTAAACAGCATACATTTACTTCCATAGAGAAACACAACAAAATACAACACTAGCTGACGTTTCGGCAGTATCGCCTTCTTCAGAGCCTGGAAGGGTATACTGATATACAATCTACTAGGCCAAACGCTTCAATAACACTTACACAAAGACGAAAGACTCTTTGGTAATTACACGATCAACAACTTCTCGAAAAACCCACCGCTTTTTCGTGACTTCCAATGAGGAAGTTTAGAACAGCTGATTATAGTCGCATGTGGTTGACGACTGCACCATCCCATATCAAAAATCGATGCGAACATACGGGATCAGGTCGCGTATGACCTCTGGGCATTCGTCCCTGCTATTCATTGTAGGGTTTTTGGCATTGGTCCAAAAAGCCTCTAGGAGTTTTCGCGCTGGTGTTTTGGACTCCTGTGCAAGGATATTGACTTTTACTTCAAGATCGTCTCCGCTATGCTTTTGTATCCTATACGTGCCTAGTGGGGTGCTTCGTCTTAGTTTTCGTTTGCCATCTAGGTGTTCTTTTATACGGTTACACAAAGGTCTGCCCGTTTGGCCAATATATTCATCTCGACAATTATTACAAGAGATCAGGTATATCGTACCTGAACTCATGCAATCACCGTCCCTGCCGTAAGGGCAAATTACGCAATTTGTTGTTTCACACAGACGGTCATACAGGCGGTTGCGAACTAATTGGCGACGTAGAGTAGCCGGTGGTATTTCAACTATCGCTACCGATTCCTCTAGACCTGCCCTTCTAAAGCATCGTTTTATAG
Organism: Angiostrongylus costaricensis; assembly: GCA_900624975.1. Lineage (NCBI taxonomy): Eukaryota > Metazoa > Nematoda > Chromadorea > Rhabditida > Metastrongylidae > Angiostrongylus > Angiostrongylus costaricensis. The sequence continues at coordinate 9,728 of UYYA01005692.1, read as the reverse complement.
CTATGCTTACTTCATTGCTTGTGAAAGGCAACATAAACGGGACTTTCTTTTGGCCAAGTGTTTCGCGTGGGCGCATCGTTCTTCTTGTAAACTTATCTCGTGGGGTTACTATTTCGTAGCCATTGGCTAGCTATTTCGTAGCCACGACGAGTCGTCAGCCACATGCTACTATAATCAGCTGTTCTACACTTCCTCATTGGAAGTCACGAAAAGCGGCTCTGAAGAAAGCGATACTGCAGAAACGTCATCTAGCGTTGTATTGTATTGTGTTTTTCTATGGAAGTAAATGTATGCTGTTTGAAAACCTCGCGATTGCTGAACTAGAAAACGACACCTTCAACTAGTGTTTTTTGAGCCTATCTGAATCCACATTACATGTCACTGTTGGCCAGTCCTGAGTTATCAGCTGAAAAAAATAACGAGGTCACTTAGCAGAAGAAGCAAGCCAGTCGGTGTCTCAACAAATTTTGCAAAGGAACCGCCCTCTCACATGTTATCCCCTTTTTAAGTGACTTTTTCCAGAAATCACTAAAGTGTCACTTTGTGTTTATTGTATGCCAGAGTGACACAGTGACTTGTCTCCGTATTTTTGTTGAGCAAACGCAAGGTGTTATTTTTCTTTGTTCACGATTAAGCTGACGTTTCGGCGGATTTCGCCTTTCGGAAAGTTACTTGATCAATGCCGAGGTTAATAGAAAGTCGGTCGTGGCAGTTACAGTGACTTGTGCTTGCTGGAGAAACGCGAAATGACCCATTATTTTCTTTCAAAGTGTTCGTGAAGAAATCTGACCATGTGGAAAGTGACGCTCTTAGAATGCACTAGAAATTTCATAGAGCTAAGTTCTCATTACTTTTTGTTCATCAGCTCTCGCTAAAACTCATAAAGTTCTCCGCCATAATATTAGTATTTCATCGAATCATCGTTCGTCGCTGTGTGGCTTCTTTTTTTCATCGATTTGAAACTGGATGCTGGATTTCCTTTCGTCGCACCCACACGAATACACTCAACACAATGTTTTGATGAATAGTTCGAAAACATCGATTGTTGACCAGGTTATGCTAGTGCTGATGATTATGAAGTGTGGACTGAAATTTGAATATAATAGGAGGTGTGCGAGGTGCCAAGTTCATGTAGACAACAGCGATATCGATCGAGCAAAAGCTTCGATTGAGATAACCGTTCTACAATAGGAACATTGCATAGCTGGAAGTAAATGAGATGATTTTACTCTGTATTTATAAAGTGGGCTGGTACTAAACATTTCGTGGAGTTCATCATTTCTTTCGCTTGATTCGTTCGCTCACTCATGATGATCTTCGGATTTATATGTGATTTATATGTGAGTTCGGCGATTGGTCAAGAATTCTGGTTTTCTTTATTAGTGCGGGCAGTGGCCAGGCTTTGTGAGTCGGTCGGTGGAAACTCATTTTGGAAAAGTCAGGCATCAATTTCCCGGAATGAGAGGTTTGGCTGGCTCTGAGTGGCTTCTTGGGAGTGTCATTGCTCGTGTTATAGAACGGGGCCTCTAATACTGAAACAGTTAAATCAGTTAAGGGCGAGAAATTATGTTAAACTAACCGTTCTGCCCCCTTATTTATGGCTTGGGCTTTTAGTGAAATTAAAAAGTTGTCAAGAAAAATTCTTAAAGGCTTTCAATGTTTTTCATCAATAAGCAGACACGAGGTTGTTAATATAGAATTTATTAGAACACAATTGCTGACGTTTCGGCGGTTTCGCCTTCTTCAGAGCCTGGAAAGGTCAAATTGAGATGCGATCTACTCAGCCAAACACTTTCATAACCCTAGCAGATAAAACTTGATAAATCGATTTGTATTCGCATAAGAAACAGCTTCATTCAAACACCTACCGTTTATTTGTTGTAAGTATTTAAGTTAGTTGGTGGATAGCCGCCGCACAGAGTAATACATGGTCGATAACTGGGTCCATGTCAGATCATTGGATCAGCCTGAGGTATGGCGCTGAGGTTTACAAAAAAGGTAAATCTAAACTAAAACACAATACTCCACTAGGCGCGCATAGGATGCAAGAACACAACGGAGAAGATTTTGAGGTAGGAGTCACTATCCTTACGCAGGAATCGAAAACATCAGCGCGAAAAACTCTTGAAGCGTTTTGGATCAATGCCAAAAATTCAAAAATGAACCGCAAGGAGGAGTGTCTTGTCATCACGCGTGACCTAGCGCCATACCTCAGGCTGATCCAATGATCTGACATGGACCCAGTTATCGACCATGTATTACTCTGTGCGGCGGCTATCCACCAACTAACTTAAATACTTACAACAAATAAACGGTAGGTGTTTGAATGAAGCTGTTTCTTATGCGAATACAAATCGATTTATCAAGTTTTATCTGCTAGGGTTATGAAAGTGTTTGGCTGAGTAGATCGCATCTCAATTTGACCTTTCCAGGCTCTGAAGAAGGCGAAACCGCCGAAACGTCAGCAATTGTGTTCTAATAAATTCTATATTAACAACCTCGTGTCTGCTTATTGATGAAAAACATTGAATTATCAATTAATGCCGAGGTTAACAGAAAGTCGGTCATGGGAATTCTTAAAGGCTTGTAAGGTAGAAGCGTATCCTTTAGTTTTTAAAGATTCAAAAGTTATTCGTCACAGCAGACGCGATCATGTTACTGAAAGGGTTTTCCCTGGCGTGTCAACAAAATACGACTACCAACTATGATAAATATGCACGAAAACACTTAAACTTTCGGAATGTCACTAATTTATTCAGCAGATTCAATGTGATCCTTTCACCGGAGACCACGGTTCTTGCAAAACTTGGTGATAATGACTTACTCTCAGTGCTAAAAAGGTATGCAAGGTTGTTACTGATGTTCCAACACCGTTTAAAAACAATTTCTTGAATTTTTAATAAGTAATTAAGAGCAGAAGCGGTTTTATGTTATCGAATGACGCCATCGGAAAAGGCAGAGATCGTCGAATGTGTTAAAAACATTTCAAAGTAAGCCATTGTAGACTTATTTTTTCAACCAGATGTTCCTCGACCATTCTTTTAAAGCCATTTGTCCCTCCTTATCGTTGCCGTTTCTTTGTTGGTTTGTTTGGGCCACTCTTTTGAATTATCCTATATATTTGTTGTACCTTTTCCTCTGTTTTCTATCCCAACAACCCTGGAAATTTGAACTGCGGTCGGCATATTTTCATGTTCAGTTAAAAGTGCACTATTTCACCAAGCTCAACATATTTCTGTTGAACACCTGTCCCACACCTGCCCTTAGTTCTAGATCCTCAGCAATTGTATAGAACAGGAACTTTACCTGTGTGGTTGTCATTGTTGGCCTATCGCTTTACAATTATTGTTGTTATCACTGAATTGTCAGTCTAGCAGAGTCGAGCATTGGCAATCGGCGACGGTGCTAACGACGTTCCGATGATACAGTTAGCTCATGTAGGCATAGGAGTGACCGGAAAGGAGTGTATGCAGGTAAACTATTCGTATTTTGATATTCCATAAATAACGAAGGGGAATGAAACGCACGACCGTGGAATGTGGTTATGCTGTTCGTGAAGTTCTGAAGGAAGTTCGTTCGTTCGCAATACACGAACTACATTCTTTTTTTTCAAGTGATCCACCTTGTCTTTGATATCGGGGATAGAATTTCACCGTACACAAGCTCATGCGCCCCTTTGGAAAATTTACCCGAATACGTACTTGCTTCGATCTGTTTCATTGAGTGATCTATTTTCCCACAGTTTTTCTTATACTTTTAATACTTAATCAATGGGTTTCCAGCACAAATATGGAGTAGTTCGTGGTTCGAGGGATGCTTCATTTCACACTTTATGGCCTACAAAAAAATTTCGGTCGAGTTCTTCACCCCGGTCCAAATGGTGAGGAAGGTAGAAAGATAGCTTTGCATACCAGAGGAGAGGAAGGTACTAGGATGTCTATTCTGCATAATTGCCAGCCCATGAGTTCTATGGTGATTTCCTTTCAATCTTTTCCGTCGTAGGATGAGCATAGCACAGTGGTGGTGGTGTCGGTCATCACGAGCACAGTGCTGGTACGATCTCACTCTGAGCTCAACAAGACTCTCATCCCGTCGGGGTCGATAGATTGGTACATGATTGTCTAGGAAACATCACTCTTTGTAATCCAATTGGAAACGCTTTAGGCCGGCTATCTCAGAACTCTAGTGAGAATTAACTCTACCAGCATTCAACGACGTTCACGATAAAACGAATATTCTCAAAGTAGCTGCCGAAACCGCACGCTAGATTTGGAAGACATTCGTGGATGATAGATTGGAGGAAACAAATCGATTGTGAGAAGCACTGGGATCCGCACGGCAGTTGTGAAAGACGGGTCGCACAAAGTAAAACAAAGAAAATTTTCTGCTAACACAATGGGCGATGTGCGTTGAGTTCGATATTGGAAAGGCATATTATCCATCCAAGTGGACTCAGTGCGGTTGGTCTCCACGTGGAAAATTCAGTGATAGTCATAGTGAGCGCTGAGCACATGGAGAAGCTGTTTTATTTGCAGTGTGATTAAAATCTAGTCTTCTTCATTTTTCCATTGGGGTTATGATGGTATTTGGCTGACCAAGTTTACAGCTAACTTCACCATTCCAGGCTCTGAAGAAGGCGAAATCCGCCGAAACGTCAGCTGTAGTGAATTAATAATATATGATGACAATTTCGTTTATGTTCATGAAGAAAAAAACAATTTTTTAATCACTGCCGAGGTTAATGGAGATTCTGGCTTGGGAGTCAATATTATGTGTAATATATGTGTGTGCAAATCGCAGGCGGCTATGGCAAGTGACTTTGCGATCGCTCGGTTTCGTTATTTGCAACGTCTGCTTTTGCTTCATGGTCACTGGTGCTGCGATCGTCTAGCATTTATATTTCTATATTTTCTTTACAGGAATACGGTAATAACACCTCGCGTTTGCTCAACAAAAATACGAAGAAAATTACTTGATCAACGCCGAGGTTAATAGAAAGTCGGTCGTGGTAATTTTTGAATTTCATATGCTAATGAGTATCTGCATATCAGATTCTCTTGTTACTATGTATCAAAACATCAATAATTGCATCTTTATTACAACTGGAGTGCCAATTTAATCTGCACTAAATTCTACGGTCGTTGTTACCATCTATGAAAATCAGTGCTGATATTTTCAACCTTTGTGCTTACACACTTGGAGAACTGTGACTTAATGATACCATGGTCTTATCAGTAATGTAGAGTTAAAGGACTAATTGAATACTCCATTATCTCTTCCAGAAAATCCATGCTTAGAATTGTAGAGGCGAAAGGGGATTTCTTCGAGAATCGGACATTTTGCATAGAGAGTTCAGTGGTATCCATAGAAATATTTTGTAGTCAGTGTATTGAAAAAAGACTACAACCACCTGTTAAGTTGCTAAGATATCGATTACCGCACACATTTTGCTCCAATTTCGTCATGAAATATGTAATAAATGGCGACTAGCAAAGAGCAATTTCGCTAGCTTGTTCCTCCACATACGGTTCTCCTTCGCAAATTTCCTAGGGCAATAGTATATAATGGTTTTGCTTTATATTTACAAAGAAGACCGTGTGCAGACAAGGGCGTATTTTATGGCTGGTTGGGTAGTGAGCCCTTCCAACGGTCGACAGCCGCATCGTGGCTGGGAGGTGTTCCTCGGTGTCGCGCTGTGATGCAAAGCTGGTGTATTCATCCCACAAGCACGGTCTCCCAACCTAGGAAAGAGTCCGACGACCCCATCAGGAAGCCCAACGAGGAGTAATCCAGTACCAGGATCCACCACAGTTCTGGTATCAAATTAGCCGCATGGTGGCAGATCTACTTCTGATCCACTAGGACGGCGACCGCTTGTAGTGATGACGATCTGGGGATGACTTTGGCCCACAGTGGCTAAACCAGCAAAACTCCGACAAAGTGGGGATTATGCTGGGGCCCCCACAACTAGTGAGGACGGACCATCCAAGTATACAAGTGAGAGTAGTCAGCCAGTATTTCTTCAATCCCAGAATGGTATGCGGCTCCTTGGATGTTAGCGAATGAGGTGCGGTATTCACATCAGTGCCATCATACGGCGTTTACTGAGATCTCAGCTGTTGGGTGAATATGACTGATTCGTTTTCCTCCTTTTTCTTTAAACTTTAGTTTGCATTCGTTGCTTATTAAATTATTTTTCTATTACCAGAATAATGTCTTTATTCTTCTATTCTTCCAATTCTTTAATGGTTGGACGGCGTCGTATCCCACGCTACCGTTATATACAATTTTATATCCTATATTGTTTTCGAGGTAAGCTTTCTGTATATTGTTCATTTTGTTAGTGGTTAATAGTACAATGTCATAATTCGTACCGAGCTATCTTAATAACATAAAAGTGTAAACAAGTCTACAACATTTTTCCTAGCAACTAACACTTACTTTACATTATTTTTCCGATTTGTTCTTCGTTATATCTAAGACCACTGATTTTATTCTTCAACCGATTGTTGTCGGTGTGGCTGATCAGGATCGAACGGTGGCCAATCTTCTCAACAATCCACCTCTCTATTCTTCCGGTCGTGAAGGAAAAAAGTATTCCTATAAACTGTTTTTCGTTAACATCACCGACGGTATATGGCAAGCTGCAGTGGTATACTTTGTAACACATTTAGTAAGTTAGAGACTTTGTAACCTTTTAAGTTGCTAAGGATGGAAAGGATAGTTCTGTCTATTCATCGTTGTAATGTTTCAGCATCGCTTGCCGAATCCGAAATCTTGTAATACAGTCGTCACACGCATTTTTTGTTTTATTAGAAACATGTAATAGAGATGTTACTCTTGCTCTAATCAGCTCACTCAGCTTTGACATGCCATAAGCACGCCTATGTTCCATCAATGTTGTTCTTCAGTGTACTTTAGTTACCAGTATTTTCAATCTTCTGCTATTATTATGTTGAAAAGGAGAGCGCTTATAACTAAGAAGGGTTAAACATCGGCCTGCTTTTCTGTAACTGGAGGAGTTTTATGCAGATCTGACCTTTCTAAGCTGCTGTTATTGGTGAATTCACAACAGCGTCCAACGTTCATTTATTTCGATAAATGTGGTGTGAAAATAACAGTTACTTCCAACCTTAAATAGATTTATTTTAATTAACATTTAGCGCTATTAATAGAAATAAAAGCACTTACATTACACAGACCTTTGCTTACAAAACACAAGTGCTCTTGTTCTACTACGATAACTTATTGCATACTTTTCACGTTTTCCTTTGAGATTTGTATTCGAAATATGAACAGAACAAGAGGGATTTCTTCCGCTTGAACAAAATGTGTTTCCGAATATATCATTTTCTTGCTTCCATATGCTACACTTGAGCTGGCAGTTTTAGGAATATAAATTTTGTGTGGTGGTGAACGCGTTAACCCCGGAAAGGATAGTAGCGCGTTCGTTCCACACCGTAGATACCTACGGTCAGGAGTTTTGCAAATATCTCAGCATCATAAATTCGTCGTTTTCTTCTCAGCAATCGCGAGGTTGCTAAACAGCATACGTTTGCTTTCATACAATAACACACATACAAAACAATCGTAGCTGACGTTTCGGCAGAATCGCCTTCTTCAGAGCCTGGAAGGGTGCACCAATACGCAACTTACTAGGTCAAACACTTCACCAGCACAAACAGAAAGAGGAAAATCTGCACGATAATTGCGAGAACTACGGCTTCTCGAAAAAACTCACCGCTTTTTTCACCTGTCTTCCACTGAGGAAGAACTGCCGCTTACAGTCGCATATGGTTGACGATTGCACCTTCCCACATCGCCGATCGATACGAAGGCACGGGGCGAGATCACGTGTTATTTGGGGGCGTTCTTCCTGCCATTCATTGTAGGATTTTCGACATTTATCCAAAAATCCTATCCTCGAGGAGTTTGCACGTTGGTGCTTTATCCCGTGCGAGGTTAGTTGCTCTTATGTCAAAATCGTCTTTGCTATACTTTTGTATCCCTTGCGTTCCTAGTGGCGTGCCTTGTTTCACTTTTCGTTTGCCATCTAGGTGTTCTTTTATGCGGATACATAAGGGTCTGCCCGTTTCGCCAATATATTCGTCTACGCAAGTGCCACAAAAGATCAGGTATATCGTACCTGAACTCATGCAGTCACCGTCTCCGTCGTAAGGGCAAATTACGCAATTTGTTGTTTCACACAGACGGTCATACAGGCGGTCATACAGGCACAAAAATGTGGCAAGCGGGAAATTAGAGAATTAATAAAGTCGAAAACAATAAGATTGTCTGTTAGTGATAAGGGGGGAGAGTTCGTAGTTATCCCTCGCCAGCTGGATGTTGAGATAACAGAGGAACATCTTAGTGATGCTACTCTCTATCGCCCATCCTCTGAAAAGGAATATAAAAGTCAATACCGAAAACTAAACAATCAATGGGTCAGCGTGGCAAAGGCTGCGGGTTTAAAATCATCGGTTATTTCGCACTTTAAAATCGATAGACCAACATGTCCCGTCCTATACCTACTTATTAAAACACATAAGTTGGTATCACCTGATGATCATGCGTCAACCAATCCGTCATCATTTAAGGTTAGACCGATCTGTGTAGACGGCTGTGTAGGCGGGCCAACGGAGAGAATAACCTGGTTTTTAAGCCTGATACTCACCCAGTTGCTTAACCACATTCCAGCCCACCTCACAAACACCCAAATGTTCCTGGAACGTCTACGTAACGCGTCTCCTAATAACGCGTACGTGATGGAGTCTTTCGACGTTATCGCACTGTACACCAACGTATCGAATGACTCCGCAATGCAAGCCATCTTCGAACTTCTTGTTGAACATGAAGGAAGAATAAATATGCATAGCTTGTCCACCCAGCAGCTAATGGCTCTCTTACAGGAGTGCCTAAACTGCTCGATCTTCAGATGGTCTGGGAAATATTTCGCGCAAATAAGGGGGTTGGCAATGGGACAGCGATTGGCACCAAGCCTGGCCATTGTGTTTATGTCTAAGATAGAAGCCCCTGTTCTCGATCTCCGGCCACTACTCTACTGCAGATATGTAGATGATTGTTTTGTCGTCTTCTCTAAGCAGGAGGGGATGGACAAATGCTTCGAATTATTAAACGAGCAGTCCGAGTACATAAAGTTCACCTGGGAGAAACCGAGAGAAAACTGGCTTCCGTTTTTGGACGTCCAAATAAACCTATCAAGTAGCGGTTACCTGACAAAGTGGTATCGAAAGCCAAGTAACAAGAACATCCTTGTCCATTTCCTTTCTTCCCACCCTTCACACACAAAGAGGGCGATTGTGAGAAACATGTTTCGAACAGCCACCTCTGTGTNTGCAGATATGTAGATGATTGTTTTGTCGTCTTCTCTACGCAGGAGGAGATGGACAAATGCTTCGAATTATTAAACGAGCAGTCCGAGTACATAAAGTTCACCTGGGAGAAACCGAGAGAAAACTGGCTTCCGTTTTTGGACGTCCAAATAAACCTATCAAGTAGCGGTTACCTGACAAAGTGGTATCGAAAGCCAAGTAACAAGAACATCCTTGTTCATTTCCTTTCTTCCCACCCTTCACACACAAAGAGGGCGATTGTGAGAAACATGTTTCGAACAGCCACCTCTGTGTACACTACCAGGGAACTAAAGGAAGAATCGCGCGACTTGGCCCGGCAAATAGCCATCTCCAATGGCTACGAAATAGTAACCC
>UYYA01005691.1:0-12993 GCA_900624975.1 Angiostrongylus costaricensis | reverse complement strand
CTATAAAACGCTGCTTAAGAAGGGCGGGCTTAGAGAATTCGGTGAGCGTAGTTGAAATACCACCGAGTAATTTTAAGCGCCAGCTAGTTCGTAACCGCCTATATGACCGTCTATGTGCAACTCAAAATTGCATAATTTGCCTCAGTGATAGAGACGGTGATTGCATGAGCTCGGGTATTGTTTATCTGATCTCCTGTAAGACGTGTGGTGACGAATACATTGGCGAAACGGGTAGACCCCTCTGTGTCCGCATGAAAGAACACCCCTAGCCGGCAAAAATAGACCAAATACCCCGCTAGGCACGCATAGGACCCAGAGACATAACGGGGACGACTTCGAAGTATGTGTCACGATCCTCGCACGCGAATCAAGAACACAGGCGCGAAAAACTCTCGAGGCGCTTTGGATTAATTCCAGAAATCCGAAAATGAACCGCAGGGAAGAATGNGAGACGGTGATTGCATGAGCTCGGGTATTGTTTATCTGATCTCCTGTAAGACGTGTGGTGACGAATACATTGGCGAAACGGGTAGACCCCTCTGTGTCCGCATGAAAGAACACCCCTAGCCGGCAAAAATAGACCAAATACCCCGCTAGGCACGCATAGGACCCAGAGACATAACGGGGACGACTTCGAAGTATGTGTCACGATCCTCGCACGCGAATCAAGAACACAGGCGCGAAAAACTCTCGAGGCGCTTTGGATTAATTCCAGAAATCCGAAAATGAACCGCAGGGAAGAATGCCTCATTATCACGCGTGATATAGGGCAGTTAATAGAACTGCTTTTCTGATGTGAGGGTCACATTATATATTTATTTATGAGATCTTATAAACTGATCTTCTTAAGGGACTGGCCCGCACGTAACATCACGGCTCTGAGGAAGGCGAAGTCGCCGAAACGTCAGCCATCGATCAATAACATCAAAAACAACGACAACGACAACGACAACGAAGATCTGTACCAACCTCGCGTCAGCTTAAGAAGATCAGTTTATAAGATCTCATAAATAAATATATCAACTATTTATGCCGAGGTTCATAGAAAGTCGGTCTTTCGGGTCACATTATACTTCCATGTGATTTCTGTGCGGTTCGTCTCTACGTGACATACTTTGTGGAAACCTCATAGGAAGCGGTGAGTGTGCAAAGCTGTGTTCAAAGTGATTGAAATCTTGGTTTGGAGTTTCTTTGCTTGGTTATGGAGGCGTCTGGCCGAGTGAGTTGCTATCAACTTGACCTTTCCAGGCTCTGAGGAAAGCGAAATCCGCCTAAACGTCAGCTTAATCGTGAACAAAGAATAATAACACCTCGCATTTGCTCAACAAAAATACGAAGAAAATGTGCTAACAGTTCCAATCTTTTGCAAGAACTTAAGACAAAGCAATAAAAAGAGTCTAGTGACAGAACAATGCTGACTAATAACCCACTCAGACAATGCGGTTAGCGTTTCATTCCAAACGCGATCATTAATCAACAGGGAAAACTCGTACTAGCCAAACGTGTAGGACGTGCGACGACGAATACTAAACATTTCAACAAAAGCAGTTTTCTCAACAGAACTAATCTTAACTGGATCTTGGTTGGCAGGTGTTCCTGGGAGTCGGGCTGCGTTGTACAGCGGTAAGATCCATCTTCGTAGTAGGAGCTCCCATGGTGAAAAGGAGTCCGGCGTCTTCATGAGAAGGCCTAGCTAAGAGTAAACTAATACCAGGATCTACTACCGTCCTGTTATTGAAAGCGCGTGGTGGCAAATCTCTGATTCACAAGGGCGGCGACTGTCTGTGGTGGCATAGACCAGCGCGGACTTTGGCCAGGCTGACCTCGGTATTCCAAGGAAGTACAGTGGCTTAACCAGCAAATCTCCGAAAAATGGAGATTACGCTGGTGACCGCACAGCCACTGAGGACAGGCCATTCAACTATCAAATATCAAGCATTTATTCCACACAAATCTTTTCTTGAGTCGATGTGAAAGTATTTTGACATGAAAAAAATCCTTTTTTCACGGTTTCATAGAGTTTAAGGAGCATATTTGAAAATAGTGAAGAATTCCGACTGGCTACCAACTCCGGGCCCCATACTACAGGCATGAAGTGGGCCGTAAAATAGAGCAGCAAAAAAATGGCGAAGGACGTAATTCTTGTGGTCTCTTCTTGAAATAGGGCTTCAGCGACTCCACGACTATTTCTATAGGTGTTGAGATCAATCGTGTTAACGACAACCGTTTAACCTCTGCCTGAGCGCTTCGCTCAAATAATCTTTGGATAAAAAAGACTTTGAATATGCTTGAGACACCGAGAAGAAAAAAAAACAGCAAACGTTCTGTGTAGAGTTCAGGAGTGCTTCGACACGTTAGACGTTTTTCATTGAAAAGCGTATTACCAGTCGTCTGGAAACATGGATACGATGTGATATTACAAGGCAATATCAAGGAATTACGGCTTGAAATACCTTCCAAATGGGCAGATAGGGCAGTGGTAGTGACGCAGATTGTTGTGAGTATCGGAAAGGTTCGACCCCAAGCTCGATCCACCAAGCATTCCATCCCTCCGTGGTCGCCAAATTGTTGCCAGACTTCTGAAAGAGGATAGCAGCACTGGCTCGTTACATCGGTAGGCCACTGCGAGTGAGGCAAAATATGCATTCAGTCACCTCCAAACGATGCGTAATGAAGTCGATTTATTCTTTATCCTTTTATTTACTACTACACCTTGTTTCACTTCTAATTGCGTTATCATTTCGCAATTTTACGTGCGCGTTTAGCTAGTACCTAAACATTTTACAGGCTGGTACCTTCCCATCATTGCGAATTATCGAGAATAACTTTCCAGGACGCTTACGTTTAGAAAGTTGTGGATCAATACCGGCTTTGACAATCTTCGTCGTATACGCGCCCACATCAAACTATGACGAAGTCGAAGCGTTCTATATGGACATGGAGAAGTTCTATAGAGAAGACCATACATTCTTCGAGGTCATCATTGGAGATTTCAACGCCAAGATTGGACCAAGGAAAACGTCCGAAGTACATCACATTGGGACCCATGGATTAGAATGGAACGAAGAGGGCGAGCGGCTATCCGAGGTTATCATGGCGGCAAAAACCATTCATGGTAAGTCGCAATTCCAAAAGCCCCACGCTCAACGCTTGAAGTGGCAGTCTCCCATTGGAGAGTACCATAACGAAATAGACCACATCATAGTAAATAAAAGGGTTTGCCTCACAGATATCGCTGTCCCAAAATTCTACACGGGAACAGACCACCATCTCCTTCGTGCAAGATTCCATGTCTCGCGGAAAGGAGAAAAAGTCGCTAAATTCCAAAGCTGAATTCCCAGAATCGCCGTAAACTGGGAGTTATTCAATTCAGTAGTCGGCTGTTGGGAAGATACCGTTGTCGATAACATCGACGAGGAATACGATCGGGTCATTCACCGGTTTCACACAAGTAAGGGATGGGATCCGACGCTCCGATCTGCGACAACGATCAAAAATCAAAGATGCCTTTCTGTACGCCAAACCGTCGAAGGTAAGGTTGTCTGGACACGTAATGCGTATGAATGACAACCGATGGACAAAAGCCGTTAGTAACTCGATTCCTCGGGATGTCATACGCACTGCAGGAAGACTACCGACCCGATGGTCAGAGTTCTTCACGAAAAGCCTGGAAGAAAGATGTGATGCACGACGAGTCCCTAGAGCGAGCAGAACACACTGGGCAACTCTTGCACGCGACAGGGAAAAATTGAAGATTTACTGGCGCTTGGTAGAGCCACTGGGCGATCAATGGGAATGCAGGTGACACAGGTGAACTTTCAAGTAACTAATCCTGTAAAGTTTTGCAACTAAAATATGTATCCTACAGTTGGATCAACGATTTCACGAGCGCGTGTCATTGGAGTGCAACTGAAATGCGGAATGGAATCAATGAGCATGGTCGTGAAAGAGTTAGAAGATTCCTTTTGATCTACAAAAGCGGCGACTGCCTGTGGTGGTGACGACCTCGTGCAGACTTTGACTAGGCTCTCACCCTCTAGGACCTTGGGATTTTAAGGAACCAGGATAGCTAAACCAATAAATCTCAGGAAAAGTGGAATTTATGCTAGGGCCCGCACAACCAGTATGGACGGGCTACCCAAATATCCAAGTAGGCAAGTTTATTCCTTCGCAGTAGCTGCTATGCATGCACTCCAACGAAACCAAAATGGAATCACTGGCGATGGATGATGCTTCTCCTTGCTTAAATAATCCAATGAATTTATGATTTTTCTCGATCAGGATCGCAGCAACAGCGACGAAAATTGCCGAGTTTAATTAAGGCATAGTAGAGCAATGACTAAAGATCAACCAAAGAGGAATGAAATTCGGGAAAAACATCCGATTTGTAGATTAACACGAGCTAGTTACCGTTTGACAAGCCCACTAAGAGCACCTGCCAAATCCGTCGCGTAGTGGTAACGACTGAAAAAACCTAAGAGAATGCGACAAGTAGATGAAACATATCTTAGGCCCTTAATAGACTATAGACCAGTGGTCAACTTAATTGCGACGAAATATGAGTTCCATCAACAGTAATAACAACTTTTTTTCTTCTCTGTTCTCTGCTCCATGAATATGAGCTTGTACTTCGACCAAACCAAACAACTTGCATAGGTCGATTTGCGATGTTTCTTAAAGATGAACGAGTGGTCTCCATATTCGATCGGTGTGCTCAGCTTACAATTTCGGTGTCAAGGGCCTCACTCATAGAGGGTTATACGCGAACTAGCGTGGCCCGTCTCCAGATGAGTTATTGGGGGTATGTCGGTGACCAATACAGACTTTTCCTTCCTGAGAAACAAGTGAATCTAGGGGATGGACTCCCTGTTCGTACAGCGTCGCTTTGGCGCCTAACCTTCCGCACTTATGAGGATGTATTCATGAATGCATGCGTGGGTGCCTTCCGGTTTATGAAGATTGTATTGTAAGAGTCATTTCGGTCAAAAGCCTCGGAGTTCATGACGACGACCCAGCCCATTCATGGCAACCCGCGATTCCAGAAGTTCCTTCCCAAAAATGGGCTTGCAAGTTTACCAGTGGAGAGTACAACAACGAGATGAACCACACCATTGCAAACCGAAAGTTTAGCCTAAGAGATGTCTCAGTTCTCCTAAGTTTTTACACTGGATCAGACCACCGACTCGTTCGTGCAAAATTTCGTTTCTCGCGGAAAGCGAAGAAAGCCGCTAAATTCAAAAACGAAGTTCCAAAACCACCACAAACCGGGATTTATTCAGCTCGTTAGTCGGCTGTTGGGAAGATGACGTTGTCGATAACATCGACGAAGAATACGATCGGCTCGTTAAGCATTTGCAAGGCCCACCGAAGCTTTGCAAACTAAAAAATCAAGATGATTGCGCTCCGACGCCCAGATTTGGCAGTTACAGCGTCCAGAAAGGCAATGGAGAAAATCATTCACGAATACTACTCAGATCTCTTCAATATCCACATTCTCCTTTTCTCATATGGAATAATGGAGGATGGATATATTGTACCACCGGTTCTCCCTTCCGAAATCCGAGATGCCACTTCGTCAGTGAAAAATCGAACAGCACCAGGTGCGGACACAATAAGACCAGAACACCTGAGGAACTTTACGCTAGTCCTCATAAACACACTGGCTCGGTTCTTCACACGTTACATATCTGAATACAAGGGTCTTATTCAGTGGAAGACCAACAAGACCGTGCTATTGTTCAAGAACGGTGACCTCCACAATATCGGCAACTATCGGAAAATCTGCTTAATGTCGGTCGTCTGCGCACTTTTTACTCGATGCACCCCAAACAGAGTTGACCTGGAAAGCACAAATCGGCATTGAACCTAGTTAAGGTGAAGGTGTGTTATAAATCAATCCCGTTGACGGATGACTGCTGATAACACTTATAGGTCAATAATATGGGTGATGGAAAAGTGAATCGAAGGTCTCGCATGGTTTGGTGGTGAATGTGTCAGCTCCCTGGAAAGGTAGCAGTGTGTTTGACCCCTACCGCAGACGAACTTTACATTTCTTCCATAGTAACTCTACTCATTGCACACCAACTATATTCCGTATGACTATATTGACCAACATCAATACAAACTAAAAAATGTTTCCTACATTGCTACCCTTACTACGAATCTCCCTCATGTGTCTAGCAGCAAATCTGGAAGCATCAGGTTTTGTCACCTTCATATAATGGCCAGCCCACACTTTCTTTACGTGTTAATCGTCGTTGTCATAGTAGGCCAGATGTGCACGCTTAAACTGTGGTTAAAACTAGTTATGCTAAAACAGCAATAAGACGAAACATTAGCACCATTTACTAGTTTTCCTCACACAAAATCATGACTTCTCACACAGAATCCTTCCACAACAAATGGGCATTCGTCTTTTTTCTCGTCTTTTTTTTGCAAACATCAATAATAAATATTCTACAACAATGTTGAGATATTCACAGAACTTTTACCTCAGGCCAATTCGAAACACGATTTTCCTTTCTTGGAGATCGCGCATTACACACTGCGCCACGGAGACCCTTGGTGTATGTTTCTCTAAGCCAATTTTCTATCTACCAGTGCCATCAGCAACCACCCGTCAATAGGTTGATCTGGGGAGCTCACATCGACAGTGAACACAGTTAAGTTGAAGCTGCAGTCGAAATCACAATGTTTTACTTTTTAATTTAGTGATTACTACAATTTTCAACAAATATTTCATACAAATCGATAAGGTCATAGCATGCAGACAAAAACCTCCATCAATACGTTAAGCAAAAGTAAGAATTCCAAGTTCTCCTTAGGAAGCGCTGTAGGAAGAAATTAAAGTAAACTATGTAGAACAGAAATTGCGCACACTGAAACAAGACCAAGAGGGTCTCCATCAAAAGCAGGCTGGGGAAGAAATGGTCTCACATATGCTGGTGAACCTCCAAAACCACCTGCACTTAGCGATACCGAAATTTGTCACCCATTTGGAAAATTTGACACTTGAATGTTACAGCAAACGTAAAAGACAGGAAATGACGCTAAGAACATTGAACTGGAATAAATGTGAGTAGCAGGCCAAAAATAGTGCGCGTGCTCAACAAATGTCCGAGAACCTCCGATTCACTTGGTGGAAGTGGGGGAGAAATGTCTCCAAGCAATGACATGTTGACATCAAAAACAATACGAAGCGCCTCCTTGCAAGCGTGATATATCTGCGCGAAATCGGAGCGTTTTTGCGCCAACAAAGAAGATTATCCGACAGCGACATCCAAATGAAACTTTGAATGAATTTCCAATCAACTCACCAAGTAGTAAAAATCTCCGCCACATATGTAGTGATTTACACACACTTAAATGCGTACTTAGTAGAGAAAAACAGTGAGGAATGAAGGATAAAGCTATCGGCATTGATCAATCCCTGATGGATGCGTCACCCAGTCTACTTCATTAAGCATCGTTGAAAATGCATCGAGTGCATATCTGACGAAGATGGGATTTGCCTTACACCTATCCTGAGCTACAGTTTCGTAGCCATTAGAAATGGGTATTTGCCGCACCAAGTTCCGCGACTCCTACCCTTCATCTCAAATGACGTAAGTACAGCTATAAAACGCTGTTTAAGAAGGGCGGATTTAGAGAATTCGGTGAGCGTAGTTGAAATACCACCGAGTAATCTTAAGCGCCAGCTAGTTCGTAACCGCCTATATGACCGTCTATGTGCAACTCAAAATTGCATAATTTGCCCCAGTGGTAGAGACGGTGAATGCATGAGCTCGGGTATAGTTTATCTGACCTCCTGTAAGGCGTGCGGTGACGAATACATTGGCGAAACGGGCAGGCCCCTCTGTATCCGCATAAAAGAACACCTAGCCGCAAACATAGACCAAATACCCCGCTAGGCACGCAAAGGACCCAGAGACATAACGGAGAGAGCTTTGAAGTATGTGTCGCGATCCTCGCACATGAATCAAGAACACAAGCGCGCAAAACTCTCGAGGCATTCTGGTTTAATTCCCTTAATCCGAAAATGAACCGCAGAGAAGAATGTCTCATTATCTCGCGTGATGTAGAGCAGTATATAAGGCTGCTATTCTGATGGGAAGGGCACATTATGCTTCCATGTGATTTCTGTGCGGTTGGTCTTCACACGACATACTCAGTGGAAGACTCATAGAAAGCGGTGAGCGTGCAGAGTTGTGTTAAATGTGATTGAAATCTTGGTCTAGCGTTTCTTTGTTTGGTTATGGAGGCGTCCGGCCGAGTAGATTGCTATCAACTTGACCTTTCCAGGCTCTGAGGAAGGCAAAATCCGCCGAAACGTCAGCATATTCGTGAATAAAGAATAATAACACCTCGCGTTTGCTCAACAAAAATACGAAGAATTACTTGATCAATGCCGAGGTTAATAGAAAGTCGGTCGTGGGAATTATCGATTGCGTTTTGAATCAGACGCCAACTGCACTGTGTGAGTTACTACCATCATTGTTCTGTTACCAGCTCAGCTTCATCGTTATAGCTCATTTTCTCCCAAAAAATTGGATTTGATTCCCGATTTACGGCTTTCAACACAGGTTTTTGTTGATCAAACCCCTGATCCTTGTCTAACCACGGCTTGCATCCACGCACTTGATCCACTGGTAGGATCTTGTAGGCAGATAATGGTCAAATGCGCATTGAATAAGCACTGAAATGCGCAATGGTGTCGAATGCCATGACACATTTAAGGAATTGATGGAAGCCGAAAGGTTTCGCCTTCTTTTCTTTTTCATTTTCCTCTGCTTGTCTGTTTCAACGACCACCTATCGTCAATTTCTGGTGTGTCATTAGGAATAATCGAGGACATCTGTGCTCTTGAATCTGCAGAACGTCCGATATTAGCCAAATTCGTCCAACAGTTGAGCAAAAATAATAATGATGACAATGACAAGTCGTAGGAGTAGAGCTTACCGTACCTTCGTTTAGTGTAACGCAGGGAGAATCTTGTAATGAACTATGAGGTTTTTATTAGTTTCGGAGTAAATGGTGAGTACGAATGAGTGATTACTGTGGGTTTGGAAACGAGCTCGCGTTAGCTTATCTATAAAAGGAGGTGCAATGGTTGTTAATGCCGAGATTAATTGAATGCAGATTTGCAGTAAGGCGAACGATATGTGTTCCTGCTTTTCATTAAAGTATACCGCTCTATTTTTGTCTTTTTTTGGATTATGCAGTCCATCCTTCCATGCCTTCCATGTAGCCTACTGGTGTATAGAAATGCTCTGCATTTTCCGTCTTTGAAGCTTTCTCCTCTTTATAAATGTGAAACCTCCTAACCGTTTACCGCCCCATCGTGGCTAGGAGGTGTTCCTGGGCTTCGGGCTACGTTTTACAGCGGGTACTCGTCTCCCAGCAGGGTCTCCCAAGCTGAGAAGTAGTCCGGCGTCTCCATCAGGAAGCTTAGCTAAGAGTAAACCAATAGCAGGATCCACCACCGCCGTAGTATCAAAGTTGCATGGTGGCAAATCTCCCTCTGATCCACAAGGGCTGTGACTGCGTGTGGTGAAGACCTGGCGCAGACTTTGACCAGGCTGACCTAGGAGCACCACAGAGCCACAGTGACTTGACCAGCAAATCTTCGAAAAATGGAGATTGCGCTGGGACCCGCTCAACCAGTGAGGACGGGTCATTTAAGTATGAAGTAAGTAAGTATAAATGTGAAGGCTCGAATACGAAAGCGTACAATGTGAAGTATTGGAAGGTTCCTTAGAAGCTCATGGAGTCCCTTAGAAACTAAATTATAAATTTCTTGGAGTTAATCAATCCTTGAAGGATGCGCCATGCATTAGACTTCATTAAGCATCGTTTCGAGATGATTGAATGCATATCAGGGCTTTACAATGACTCATATGACCTACCAGTGTATCGACTCAGTGCTGCTATCCTCCCAGACAACTCTGATACTAACTTCAGAACCCGGAGGGAGGGAAGGTTTGGGCCATGAGCGCTGGGATCGATTCCACATGTGTATTGCAGGGCGCCTCCGACTACTGCGCCATATGCTACCCTCAGAAGCCCTTTAGTTTTAATAATATGGGTGCTTTTTGGATTAGAATTCTGTGCTTTCAATGCTTACTATGAGGTAGAGCTATGAGAGTCTCTATCTCTGTGTTTACAGTTTAACGCGTTTGACTAAGGAATTACGATTATCGCTTCAATCACTGACTAATAAAATCTTTGCCACTACTTAGTTTCGATTCGTAAGACGATATTATGCTTCTGTTATAGAAACCTACACGATACTGTCCATTGCTTACTCGAGCGATTCAAAAGCATTCTTCTTGTTGTGATGAAATGTACCGAATTTGTGCCAAATGTTTGCACTTGAGTCTGTGCCCAATTTCGTGTGGCCGCCACAGCTAACTGACCCTCCATTCTTCACTGCACTCGCGAATTGAAGTCGACTCGTGCCATCAGACCCCTGTTCACATGTGAGCTATATATATTTCCGTTTTTACCAACAATCTTTCTGCTTCAATGATGCTGAGATATTTGCAAAGCTACGGACCGCAGGTGCCTGCGGTGGGGAACGAACGCGCTATTGTCCTTTCCGTGGAGTAACGCGTTCACCACCACACCATGCGGGTCTTTCGTTTCGCCTTTCTCTCAGCTAGTTTTGTCGATCATTTTCCATCAGCAGTCACCGTTAGCGGGATCAGTAGAACTAGCTGAGAGAGAGGCTAAACGAAGAGCCCGCACGGTGTGGTGGTGAACACGTTACTCCACGGAAAGGACAATAACGCGTTCGTTCCCCACTGCAGACACCTGGCGTCCAGAGTTTAGCAAATATTTCACCATCATTGAAGTTGCATTTCGCAATATATACCCTGCCATTAAAAAAAGAGTAGGCAGTAAGTAATAACTTAAAATCTTTCTGCTATTTGTCGCCAACATTTGGGACTTCGTTGCAATCAAGACGAACAGATGTGGTATACAGCAATAGGTGTCTTAGGAAACGACAACTGTTGTCGGGGTGAGAACACGAGATTCGTCGGTTCACGTAATAACAGAGGGTATCCCGAGGGAAGGAGAGAGAAGGGAGTAGAAGGAGGAATCCTGCAAAATGGTGAGGCAAACAGCCTTTAGTAGTGGCTACGAAACTGTAGCTCATTGCGATAGAGCCCGCAAACGACAAATTTGGCGAAAACCAGGCCTTTCATTTTGAACGGATAAGTGTATCTACAAAACGTTACTTATGAAGGGCCCGCCTAGAGAATTCGATAACACCAAGTGAACTAGGCCCGAGCACTCCACGACGCGAACTAGTTTACAACCGCCTGCATGATCATGTATGTAAAGGAAGGACAAAGCTCTCAGCGTTGATCAATCCGTGAGGAATGCGCCATTCATTCGACTTTATTGAACATCGTTTGGAGGTGATTGAATGCAAATCTGGCAATTACAATGATTCGCGATGGCCGACCGATGTATCGAGCCAGTGCCGCTATCCTCCAAGACAAGTCTGGTAGCAGTTTACCGAACCCGGAGGGATGGAAGGCTTGGCTGGTCATGGGCGCGGCGATCGATTTCACGTGTGCGTTGCAGGGCCCCTCCGACCACTGCGCCACACACGTCGTGTGTGTACAACGATGGACAGTGTATGTACAACGCAAAATTGCATAATTTGTCCTAACTGTAAAGAGGGTTATTGCGTGTGTTCGGGTACGGTTTACCTCGTCTCTTGTAAAGCGTTAGGGATGAATACGTTAACGAGACCTGCACACCAACGGTTTGCCACCTTATCGTGACTGTGAGGTGTCCCTGGGTGTCTGGCCGCGTTACTCAGCGAGTAGATCATCTCCCAAGCAAGGTCTCCCACGGCGAGAAGATGTCCGGTTTTCCACCAATAAGTCCAGCTAAAGGTGAACCATGCACTCAATTAGCTACCGACTGGATACAACAATACAGCGAAGAATACTCGTTTCATATGAAAAGACATCGAAAAAGGGGTGGCTTAACATGATTTTACATAGATCCTGCTGCTTCAACGTATGAGAGGCATTCATTTCATGTCACCATCCTAGTTTTAACGAAATCGCTGGCTTATTTTAATAAGGCCGCCGTGAAGTCGTGCAGATATCAAATTTCCTGGTCGAATGGAAGCTTTCTGTGCGTCCGGTTTACTTTACTTTTATGCTTAGTTTGAACTCGAGTTAGCACGTTGCAAAGCAGTAAGTTTCCCACCAATCCACAAAGGTCAGCAGCTGCCATTGATGCTGTCCCAATGGTGTTCTCTCCCAGCTGTATGTGATTTCCAGAGAAAATCTCTCCCAGCTACTAATTAACGTTTTGTAGAAGGAAGGTTACAGAGCTTCAAGTTGCCGTCAAAGTCACAAGTGAACTCTCAGTGTTTAAAGTTGCTCTATTAATGTTGGTACCGCTAGAGTTACATGGCGTAGTGAACTCTTAGTCACTAATGAAGTTTAACTGGACTGCAATGTTCTTTTTCATTTTTATCTTTTAAACATCTTTCAAGTCTTCTTTATCCATTCATTACGTGAGTGGAACACCCAGGCACTTACTGAATGTTTGCTAATGTGTTTGACGTGGACACATGCAGAAATAGTCCTGGCCTTCATAACCCCTGTTCCTGAAAGGGGCTACAATAATTCGTGCCTCGCAATTTTTTCTGTTCCTCTATTTTATGGAAGACTTTACATCTTTACGAAGGAGCCTGGACCTGGTAGGGATCCGGAGTGTTCTCAAACATCTTGAAAGATGCTCTTTTATAACCCTTTCAAACGATGATAAAAGGATTTCTTTCCAGAAAAGCCGAACTGCTTTCACACCAAGTCAAAAAAAGAAGTGAGTGAAAAAAAGGAGGAAAACGAGTCACATACACATATATTTCTCACTTGTTTGATTGATTTTACAACAGATTGCACAATAAATAAATATAATTGGAGACGAATGCTTTCCTTTGCAATTCTCCACTTGTAAGTACCG
>UYYA01005690.1:0-13003 GCA_900624975.1 Angiostrongylus costaricensis | reverse complement strand
AGACGTCTCTTGGTGACTTTCGAACTCTGAGCTTTCATAGCGCTAACGTGAACATGTTGAATGAGCCGATCGTATTCTTCGTCGATGTTATCGACAACAGCGTCTTCCTAACAGCCGACTAATAAATTGAATAAATCCCAGTTTACGGTGATTCTAGGACTTCGGTTTTGGAATTTAGCGGCTTTTTCTCCCTTCCGCGAGAAATAGAAGCTTGTACGAAGGAGACAATGGTCTGATCTCGTGTAGAATTTTGGAACAACAGCGACATCGGTTAGACAAGACCTTCTATTTATTATGATGTGGTCTATTTCGTTATGGTACTCTCCATTGGGAGACTCCCACGTCCGGCACTGAGGGTGGGGTTTCTGAAATTGCGAGTTGCCATGGATTGTTTTGGTCGCCATGATAAACTCAGACAGCCGCTCACCCTATTCGTTACCGTCTAATCCGTGGGTCCCAATGTAACGTTCTTCCCAGTCCAATCTTGGCGTTGGAATCTCCAATGATGACCTTGAAGAATGTGTGGTTTTCTCTATAGAACTTCTCCAAGTCCATATAGAACGCTTCGACTTCTTCTTCGTCATAGTTTGATGTCGGCGCGTAAACGACGAAGATTGTCAAAGCCGGAATTGATTCACGTCTGTTTAATCGTAAATGTCCGATTGGGCTTGTGAGTTGTTCGAATGAATGGATGTTCATGGACAAACTCGTGTTGACGAGAACGCCGAGGCCACCGACTCCTCAGTGTCGCATGTTCCGAGGAACAGTTCTTCTCCGGTGTCATAGACGGCGTTGAATGGCTGGCGTCGTCTCGTCTCGGCCAGGGCGATGGCGTCGTACTTTATCTTCTTGCTTGCATGAGCAAGTCTTCTATCGAGGACTCGGATGCAAGTGTACGTGCGTTGTAGGTACAGATCGTCACCATAGTTCTTTGTAATCCAAGCAGCTTCCATTGGCCCTGAGATTTTAGCAGCCTCTCCATACTCATCCTACCCAACGCTGCGAAATTGGGGCTCTTTTGTGGTCAGATGAATGAGGCCCGTTTTTTTTTTTACTGTGTTTAGCACTTTTGATGCCCATGTATAGCTTGCTGGGCTCTGAACGTGGGGGCTGAGTATACTCACGGGTAGCTTGCCAAGCTCTCCGAGAGTGGACATGGAGCTTATTTGTTGGAGGCGACTCCTGACCGCCTCCCATATACTTCGCAGTCACTTTACTGCAGGCTTTTGGCCGAATTAACTCGGATACAATCCACATAAGTAAGAACGCACCCACACACGCATGTATGAATATGCCTAGCAAATGCAGAGAGTATGTGCCAAATGAGCGCGGCAGAAACAGGGAGTCCATCCTCTGGATCCACCTGCGTCTCAGGGAAGCAAAGGTCGCTTTTGGTCCGCTATTAACCCGCTATCAGCCACCTGGGGACGGGCCACGTAGCGTCGCGACAAAGCGGCCCGAGGTCCCTCATATGAGGGAGATCCGTGGGTATGGATATGGATATTAATTATATTATATGATATTGTTATCCTATTATCCCAACAGTTTACCGCCTCATCGTGACTAAGAGGTGTTCCTGACTGCCAGGCTACGATGTACGGTGGGGGGATTCATTCCCCAGGAGGGCCTCCCAAGCTGACAGGGTGTTCGGCATTTCTATCGGGAAGCCCTGCTAAGGTTAAACCAATACCAAGCTCCACCACCGCCCTGGTATCAAAGTCGTGTGGTGGCAAATCTCCCTCTGATCCACAGGGGCGGCTGCTGCCTAGAATCGTGACAACTTGTGGCAGACTTTGGCTTGGCTGACTTCGGAACTCTAGGGAACCACAATGGCTAAACCAGCAAAACTCTGAAAAGTGGAAATTTTGCTGAGGTCGGCAGAACTAGTGAGGACGGGCCGGGCCGTCCAAGTGTCCAAGTAAATAGATAAGGTATAGATAGATAAGGTAATGATAGATATATTGATATATTGATATATTGATAGATAAGGTAATGGTATTATAACTGAATAATCTTGTTACATTCCATGGGGGTCACTAGAACTGTGTTGAGGGTGAAATACAACCACAACGCTGACATATTTGCAAAACTCTGGGCCGCAGGTGTCTATGGCGAGGAACGAACGCGCTATTGTCCTTTCCGGGGAGTAACGCGTTCACCACTACACCATGCGGGTTCTTCGTTTCGCCTGTCTCTCAGCTATGGTGTGGTGGTGAACGCGTTACTCCCCGGAAATAGACACCTGCGGTCCAGAGTTTTGCAAATATCTCAGCAACGTTGTGGTTGTATTTCGCTTAGTACCCTGCCGCGAAATTGTAGTAGGCAGAAAATAAAAAGGTATAACATTGTGTTGAGAGTTTTTGACCAGCCATTGCTTTTTGGGATCTCAATGGGTGGCCTATATAGACCTTGTTCAAAAATAGGACTTATTTTCTCATTAAGAAGGTATGAAGCTATGAACTTATCGCGTTTAATTTGTTTACCAAATATGTAGTTGGAAAGTTGAGAATATTCCAGGTAATCAAATCAGCACGAGTGATGAAGAAAGCAGTGGCATATTTGATCCCATTTATGGATAAGGAACGGGAGGAGAATATCAAGAAATTGGGACTTGCCGATGAACAGGTGCTTTGGTCGTTCTTGCCTACAGAAAGTCGACTGTGCTTTTTCTCATGACTTATTAAAGAATTTATTTCTTATCAGATTAACAATGTTTACGCATTAATACCAGTGCGTTTGTTTCTCATTGAGTGCCACATTACTCTCTGTCCCTCATGGTGCTATCTAATGAGCTCCTCGCAATCAATCATAGTGCACAAAGAACTCGATACTTCTAGCATGAGGCCTTCTAATCATACTGTTTTTGGTAGGAATATGGGTTACGGTGGCTGAATGGGCTGTTTTGTGAGATAAATGCAGGGCTGTCTTATGGAAATCTCAGACGCCTGAATTTGTTGAGGGATAAACATGGCATTGTACATCGAAGTTTGACACCCAGGAACATTCACAACTACGATGCATTGTATCGGTGAAAGGGAATTGTGTGTAACCGATAATAATATCAATAATAATAATGACAATGATAATAATGATAGTAGTAGTAATAATAAAAATACAGGTGTAGACTAATTAGATGTAGTTGTCTGGCATCTCCTATTGGTTCTTACTCATTACCCTGAGTTTAGTGTAAGAAAATTCTCGTGCTAAAAGGGTAGAGGATAAAGTGTGCGAACTTGGTCAACCCGTTTGGAGTTCGCCACATATTGGGCTTCATTTCTAACAAAAGGTGATTGAATGCATATTCAGCTTGTACAAATACTCGCTGGAGTTAGTGTTGTTCTCCTCCCAGACAACTCTGCCACCAAACACCCGACTTCCAAAGGACGGAGGATTTAGTGTACTCATGGTTTGGATTGCTATATCGTCTATATGTACTGCAGTACCACTTCTAACCACTGTTCCACACGGGCGTGTTCTCGTAGTATCTTTTTTATAGCATTCTGTGAGCTGGAAAATGTCTTATATTTTGGTAATGGAGTATAGCCTGACATTGGACTCTAACGAAAACTTTTGATAAGCGGATCTAGGCGACAATTTCCGAATTTCAGAGCCCGTACCAGGGTACTATAGTCCTAGCAACTGTAAAGGGAGATGTTCATGACATCGGAAAGAATATAGTGGCTGTTGTTCTCGGATGTAATAACTTCAAGGTAAGTCCTTTTGTTTTTAAGTGGAACTCTTTATATTTATGCCTTCAACAATGGTTATTCTTTTATTTATGGAACAATGGCAGGGTATGTTGCGAAATATAACTTCTATAATGCTGAGATATTTGCAAAAAGAAATTAAATTAAAATTTATCCTACGATTAAAAAGAGTAGGCAGTAAATAAAAAGGTTAAGATTGTGATTATAACTATAGCCTCAGCTTAACTGGGTTCAATGCCGATTTGGGCTCCCCAGACCAATCTCATTGACGGGTGATTGCTGATGGCAAAAGATCGGTAGAACTAACTGAGAGACAGGCGAAACGAAGGACTCGTATGGTGTGGTGATGAACGCGTTACTCCCTGAAAGGACAATGGCGCTTTCGTTCCCCACCGCGGATACCTGCGGTCCGGAGTTTTGCAAATATCTCAGCATTATAGAAATGAGTTAGTAGTTCCACCAGCCATCATGGTTGAGTAGTGGAAGCTCCATAGTAGTCCAAATGTTAGATGGCCATCGTGGATATCCAATGTGTGTGTGTGTGTGTTTAAAAGAAAGTCAGTTTAATTTGTATATCATCTGAAATAAATAGACGGTATCTGAGTAAGCACATACCTTTTAGTCGTCGTGAGTCGCATGTGAGTCGTCAACCACATGCGACTATAATCAGCTGTTCTAAACTTCCTCATTGGAAGTCACGAAAAAGCGGCTCTGAAGAAGGCGATACTGCCGAAACGTCAGCTAGCGTTGTATTGTATTGTGTTTTTATGGAAGTAAATGTATGCTGTTTAAAAACCTCGCGATTGCTGAACAAGAAAACGACACATACCTTTTATTTCTCCATCATTGCATTTTTATAAGGCATTGTTTTGTAGGTGGTGGACTTGGGAGTGATGACACCTTGCGATGTCATTATTAAGACTGCTATCGAAGAGAAAGCCGGTAAGAGCGGCGCTGGTTTTAATATCTTGGTTTTTTTTGATAAAAAAGATGTTAGGGATAGTTGTGTAGTCATGGATGAACTCTGGAAATATGCTACTGTTTTACTATTCAAAGTAAATTTTACATTTTATTAAAAGCACTAGAGACTAAGTGCTGTAAAGTATAACGAGAAAGAACAGAAGAAAACAAAAAATAACCAAACTTGGCTACATATAGAACAAAATGACCAAAGATGAGCTTTCCGAAAAATTTCGATGCAATAACTTGTTAACCTGAAAGAAACATATTAATCTTGGTTTCATAAAGTTTTCTACTTTACCCTTTTTCAACTGTCGGATGTTCCAAACTCCATTCCACCTCATTACTGCTCTTTTTTCTACAGCGATTTAGTTTGTTCCAAATTCTAGACTTTATTGGATGTTCGGGTCTTATTACGCCATCGCTAGACGAAATGGTTCATGTAGCCAAGGAGATGCAGCGTAATGGCCTCACCATACCATTACTGATTGGTGGGTTTGTACTTTAAAACTTCATTTATATGATTTAAATTCCGCATACTGTGTGGATTCGATCACTTATTTTATTCGGTTTGTCGTCTTGCAGCCATCAGTCGCGAAACTCTTCGAGTTAGAGAGTGGGTCCTGTTGCCGTTTGAGCATTGTCTTCTTCGTGAGTTAGTTGAGTGGTTGTCAAACTGACTCCCTGAATCTCTTGAATAGCTTCGCTGCTTAAGCATCTCCAGGTCTTCTTCATATGAATCGTCCGGTTTTGCTGACCTGATGGAGACCTTGTCGAACAATTACGGTAATCTGCAAACTTCGGAGGGTTATGCAGCTTGTTTAGCGCACTTTTCGATTGAAGCAGGGATAATGTATACACTGTGGGGGTTCACCACATGAGCCGATCTTTTGCGATAGTATGTAGTTTAACTATTTATTTTTCACAATCTTAACTCTTTTATTTACTGCCTTTTTCTTCTTAATGGCAGGGTATGTTGTGAAATATAACTCGTATGAAGTGCTGAGATATTTGCAGAACTCCGGACCACAGGTGTATGCAGTGGGGAACGAACACGCGCTGTTGTCCTTACCGGGGAGCAGCGCACTTCACCACTACACCATCCGGGTCCTTCGCTTTGCATGTATCTCAGCTAGTTCTATCGATCTTTTTGCCATCAGCAATCACCCGTCAACGGGATTGATCTGGGGAGCCAATATCGGCTTGAACCCAGTTAAGCTGAGGCCGCGTTATAATCACAATCTTAACTCTTTTATTTGCTGCCCTTTTCTTCTTAATGGCAGGGTATGTTGTGAAATATAACTCGTATGAAGTGCTGAGATATTTGCAGAACTCCGGACCACAGGTGTATGCAGTGGGGAACGAACACGTGCTGTTGACCTAGCTGAGATACATGCAAGGCGAAGGACCCGGATGGTGTAGTGGTGAAGTGCGCTGCTCCCCAGTAAGGACAACAGCGCGTGTTCGTTTCCCAATGCATACACCTGTGGTCCGGAGTTTTGCAAATATCTCAGCACTTCATACGAGTTATATTTCACAACATACCCTGCCATTAAGAAGAAAAAGGCAGTAAATAAAAGAGTTAAGATTGTGAAAAATAAATAGTTAAACTACATACTATCGCAAAAGATCGGCTCATGTGGTGAACCCCCACAGTGTATACATTATCCCTGCTTCAATCGAAAAGTGCGCTAAACAAGCTGCATAACCCTCCGAAGTTTGCAGATTACCGTAATTGTTCGACAAGGTCTCCATCAGGTCAGCAAAACCGGACGATTCATATNACATGAGCCGATCTTTTGCGATAGTATGTAGTTTAACTATTTATTTTTCACAATCTTAACTCTTTTATTTACTGCCTTTTTCTTCTTAATGGCAGGGTATGTTGTGAAATATAACTCGTATGAAGTGCTGAGATATTTGCAGAACTCCGGACCACAGGTGTATGCAGTGGGGAACGAACACGCGCTGTTGTCCTTACCGGGGAGCAGCGCACTTCACCACTACACCATCCGGGTCCTTCGCTTTGCATGTATCTCAGCTAGTTCTATCGATCTTTTTGCCATCAGCAATCACCCGTCAACGGGATTGATCTGGGGAGCCAATATCGGCATTGAACCCAGTTAAGCTGAGGCCTCGTTATAATCACAATATAATCACAAATCACAATAATCACAATCACAATCACAATCATACGAGTTATATTTCACAACATACCCTGCCATTAAGAAGAAAAAGGGAGTAAATAAAAGAGTTAAGATTGTGATTATAACGAGGCCTCAGCTTAACTGGGTTCGAGGCCAATATTGGCTCCCCAGATCAATCCCGTTGACGAGTGATTGCTGATGGCAAAAAGATCGATAGAACTAGCTGAGATACATGCAAAGCGAAGGACCCGGATGGTGTAGTGGTGAAGTGCGCTGCTCCCCGGTAAGGAAAACAGCGCGTGTTCGTTCCCCACTGCATACACCTGTGGTCCTGAGTTTTGCAAATATCTCAGCACTTCATACGAGTTATATTTATTTTTCGTTTAAATCGAATAGGCAGTTGACCTTAAATCTCTTAAAGTTTGGTCTTGGAGAGCAGGAAAAATCATTTCGTATTCCTTCAAAGCCGTAAGTAACATGATGCGATCTTGTCTTCTATGTTCGTCTACGATGTCATGGTTTAGAAAAAAATCCTTCTGGTGTGCTTCGGTAATATGCCTATTTAGTCATTTTTTATTTACTGCCTACACTTTTTTCATAGCAGAGTATGATGTGGAATATATGCACAATGGTTCTGAGGTGTTTACAAAACTTCGGGCCGCAGGTGGTGGGGAATGAACGCACTGTTGTCCTTTCCGGGAGTAACGCGCTCACCACCACACCGTGCGGGTCCTTCGTTTCGCCTTTGTCTCGGCCGTTTTTTATAGGTACTATCAGCAATCATCTGTCAATGGGACTGATTTTTGTTGTGCATTTTACTTTTTGTTTTCTTGACGAAATTACTTAACTGTTAACCACCAAACTGTTTTATGATAAAGTAGTCATGTGGTTTTCAGGTGGCGCAACGACGTCGAAAACGCATACAGCTGTGAAGATCGCTCCGCGTTATGGTAATCCAGTTATCCACTGTTTGGACGCTAGTAAATCTGTAGTTGTGGTGGGATTTTAGAACAAATTCTAATCTTCGCGGAAATATAATGTACAAATTTTGTTGTTTGAAGCTATGAAGTGAAACAAAATCAGTGAAAAATACCGAGAAAGAAGGATTACTAGGTTTCCCACCTTTTTTCCCTTAAATTTTTCCTGAAGCTTTCCATGGAAATCCGAGGTTACATCTAAACTAAAGCAAAGTTTGAAAATGTGGGTAACTTGGTGAGCCGTGTTATTTAATATGGTAGTTACTTTGTCAAGCAGATGTGACTCACATAGTTATAAATAATGAGTGAAAGGTTGTTTCTGCTAGTAAAAGTCTGTTCCTAGCACACTGTACATAGAACATATTGGCACCAACAATTAATACTACTTACCTAAATAACTCAATATTAGCATAATCATTACTATTTCAGTGCTCATCGCTTACTGATGAGACGACCAGAGACTCATTCATTGCAGATTTGATTGAAGAGTATGAAGAGGCACGTCTATTTTCTGCCTTCCTCTTGCGTTCTGTTTAAGGATTCTTGTTTAGAGATTTTCCACAGAAACTAGCTTATGCGTTTCTGTTTTACTCCTCAATGGTTATTAATCTTAAATATTTTTTTCTCCATTAATAAACAACTTATGGGTGATAGTTTCAGGTGCTATGAAAACTCTTCTTTTGTTTAGGTTCGTAGGGAACATTATGATTCTTTAAAGGATCGCCGTTTTACTACTATTGACGCAGCAAGGCTTAAGAAGGTGCACGTCGATTTCGTCAAGTTTCCGCCAGGTATGATTGTGGTCGAACATTTTACAACTTTCACCTTAATCTAACTGCTTT
This sequence comes from Angiostrongylus costaricensis, assembly GCA_900624975.1. Lineage (NCBI taxonomy): Eukaryota > Metazoa > Nematoda > Chromadorea > Rhabditida > Metastrongylidae > Angiostrongylus > Angiostrongylus costaricensis. The sequence continues at coordinate 4,370 of UYYA01005690.1, read as the reverse complement.
CTCTTTTAACGACGCGCGTGGTGTGGTAGAAAACGCGTTATCCTCTGGAAAGGGTAATATCGAGTTGGATCCCCACCGCAAACACACCTGCGATCCAGAGTTTTGCAAATATCTCAGCATCATTGTGCTTTGTCTTCTGTTCAATTGCTTACATTTCTTTGCAGTTCGGTAATGATTAAAGTAACGAAGTTATTGTTTGTGAATAACTACCGTATGAATTGTTGGTTGAATTAGATTGTAGTATTTTTAGGGTGTCTCACTATCCAAATTGTTGCTTGGATATACGCACATTTTTCTTTGTTCTCCACACATTTTTATTGTCACTTACAACGAGATTTCACACCGAAGTGTACTTCTGATTTTCTTTATTAAATCACTTAACTATTTCGTATTAGGTGTAAAATGATGGCAAGCTGATCCAGCGATTTCCATTCTTCAGAGCGTGGAAAAAAATCTCAAGGTTGATAGCACTTTAACTTTCGTGTATTTAATGCATTTACATTAAATTGTCTTGGGAAGCTTCAAAGGGTAAATTTTTTAACATTAGGACCAAGTCTTTGGAAAAATGTCTCTTTATTGAAGTTGAACCACCTATTTTGTACACAAATCATTTGCCTACTACGCTAAAAATCTGTGTATTGAATATGTAAAAGTCTTTAGTTGGAGTAGTATGGTCAATGAAACAAGCATATTTTTTCACTATTTAGGTTTTCACACGAAAACCTCGGTACGACCCTTCTGAGAGCGGTTTTTGTTGCCACTCTGACTTACAGTATTTTGCAGTTCGACCGTCATACCTCGGTCGTCGAGAGTTCAGAGATTTCGACCTGCCTGTATTGTTGCCATACATAGATTGGAAGCCATTTTTCGACGTATGGCAGTTGCGTGGAAAATATCCAAATCGAGCGTATCCAAAGATCTTCAACGACGATGAAGTCGGTGAAGAGGCGAAGCGGGTCTATAATGTGCGTCATTCTTTGCTGTTTACTACTTGCTTAGTTCAGCTGTTTGGTTTTGTTTTGATTGTTTTGGGTTTACCAACGGTGGTTTATTACTCTGATTACGTTCTCGAGGACCTACCTTATTCCATCGATTGCTTCTTTGTTACTTAGTAGTGCCTAGATCAATTTGTCTGTCTCTTATGTTACTTGTCTTTGCTTCATTTTCACATTTTCATACACCTACCACTCATTTCCGTTTCTCTGTCTGTCTCTCTCTCTCTTGGCTCTTTTATTTTTTTATTTCCCACCCTTTTTATTTTATTTTTATACCACACGTCTTTAACATCTATTTCACGGATCCCAGCTCTTCTTGCACTCGATTCATTTCCTCGTACTCATCGTCCACGAAGGTCTTCCAACATTTTACGTATGGCTCCGACTGCCGCTCGAGGACTTTATTTTCGTGATGAATGTTGTTGAGGGCTGATCGAGTCGATCTTCCCTGAAGTTCTGAGATAACCAGGCTAGGGCGGTCTTACTTGGATTGCAGACTTGCAGACTTTCATTTCTATTGCTCTGTTTTGTGTACTTTGAAATGTACTCCTTTTTCCTTCGTAGAAATCACTATATATATATGTGTGATTGAAATTCTTGGTGTTATTGACACATTTCTTAGGATGCGCAGAACTGGTTGGGGAAAATTATTGCCGAGAAAAAGCTCAAAGCGAACGCCGTTGTTGGTTTCTATGAGGTCTGTTCTGATGGAGATGATATCCACGTGAGTTTTTCTTTGCCATTGAATCATTTTATAGATATAATTCTGATCAAGTCAGTGTTTTCTTCCTAAGGAGACATGAGGTTGTTAATAACAAGATTTATTCAATACTGGCTTTCATCTTCTTCAGAGCTTGGAAAGGTCAAGTTGACACGCAGTCTCCTCACCCAAAACACTTTCATTGCTTCAGCAAGAAAACTTAATGCATAAGTATTCATATTGTTGTTGAGCAAGTATAAGCTGTTATTTTATTCTTTATTCACGGACGCGCTGACGTTTCGGCGGACTTCGACTGCCTCAGAGCCTGGAAAGTCACGTTTAAGAGGTTTTTTAAAGGTTTAATACATAAGTTCTCATTCGTACAGTAAGTAGCCTTTTTCAAACGCTCACCATTTTGCTTCTGGTAAGCCTTCCAATTATTTGGTAAAGACCAGTCATGCGGAGTCTTATTTGTGGAAGGAATTTTCCCAGGCTAAGGTCAAAGAATCAGTCTGACATATGGCGGTTTGTCACGCCTGATCAAGAGCACTCCTTGCGGTTCATTATTGGATTTTTGGAGTTTATCCAAAACGCGTAAAGAGTTTCACACGCCGATGTCGTGGATTCGTGAGCGAGGATAGCGACTTTTGCTTCAGACTCTTCTCCATTACTTTGTATCTACTGGTACCAGGTAGAGTGTTTTATTTGACTTTTCGTTTCCCAACTAGGTACTCTTTTACACAGATGCAGGAAGGTCCACCTGTTTCGCCAACGTACTCTTCACCTCACGCTTTACAAGAGGTCCATTGTACCTGAACTCATTCAGTCGCTATCTCTACCATTATGACAATTTATGTAACTTGTATTTTACACATACCGTCATAAAAACAGTTACGAACGATGTTTTATATTGTTCGGAGCGGCTGTTCTAAATCAACGTTTTATCATAGGGGACCTTGTTTTCGTTAGACTTCTCTTTTGGTGGCTTTGATTTCCCTTTAAAACTATCCTGGAGAGCTACTGTTTCGAAATTATTAGACCACTCTGTGTCCATTTAAAAGAGCTCTTAATTGAGAAACATAGAATCAAACAAAACACTCCATAGAGAGAGCACAAAGACAACGAGAAATATTCTGAAGTGAAGTCACAGTCTTCGCACAGAAATCTAAAACATTAGAGGGTGAAACTTTTTAAGCGTTTTGGATTAATTCTCGAAATCCAAAAATCAACCACAAGGAGAAGTGTTTTGTGGTCATGTGTGCTCGCCATTCATTGCTCCATTCTTCGCGCTGATTTTTTGGCCGGAGCCTGGCACATTCCCCGCTCATTTAATACTCTTTGCGGCCGGTCTACTATAATAACTGTAATGCTTATAAAACACAAATCGATGAGTGTTTAAAAGAAGTTGCTTACTGTGCGAATGAAATTTTTGTATTGGCTTTGTTTTGGCTTGGTTATGAAAGTGTTTGACTGAATGGATTGCCTGACAATTTAACCTTTCGAGGCTTTGAAGAAGGCGAATCCGCCGAAACCTCAACTAATGTTGAATAATTCTTGTTACTGACAACTTTGTGTTTGATGAAGAAGAAAACACTGACTTATTTAACAATGCCGAGGTTAGTTCTGGGAATAATTCTGATTATTTCTTGGAAATTATAATTATTCTTGCGATTTATAGATTTTTCTCTGACACAAACTAAGAAGTTCTTAGTAAATATAACTCAAAAATGGACGCTTTCACAAGTGAACATGATTAGTAGGCTGCAAAAAATATTGTGAAACATCTTGAGTGATGTTGAGGTGTTTGCAAAACTCCGGACCGCAAGTGTCTGCGGTGGGAAACGAACGCGCTGTTGTCTTTTCTGGGTAGTAACGCGTTCACCACCATACTATGCGGGTCCTTCGTTTCGCTTGTCTGTCAGCTATTTCTATCGATCAGTGCCATCAACAATTAAAATTGCGAAACATGTTGAATGAAGAGATTCATCGTCCGGTCATCGTCATTCATATTCTCACCATTCGCATTCCATTCAGATTTTACTCCCCATTTCACCACATTGGTTACATTCTTTGTTTCATCTGAAATAATCGGGTGAAACTGTAGAAATTCTAGTAGTCGTGGAAACAGAGTTGGGTCCCTTGAATCCCTCAATTATTCGTCAATGAGATTCAGCAGCAACGTAGAGTTATTCTTTTAATGGAGCACACAGGAAGTTGTTCTGTGAAATACATGCTGTGGTTTCATTTTAAATAAACTAAATCATGTCTTTTACTTCCATAAAAACACAATACAATACAACGCTAGCTGACGTTTCGGCAGTATCGCCTTCTTCAGAGCCTGGAAGGGTATACTGATATACAATCTACTAGGCCAAACGCTTCAATAACACTTACAAGAAGACGAAGAACTCTCCGGCAATTACACAATCAACAACTTCTCGAAAAACCCACCGCTTTTTCGTGACTTCCAATGAGGAAGTTTAGAACAGCTGATTATAGTCGCATGTGGTTGACGACTGCACCATCCCACATCAAAAATCGATGCGAACGTACGAGATCAGGTCGCGTATGATCTCCGGGCATTCGTCCCTGCTATTCATTGTAGGGCTTTTGGCATTGATCCAAAAAGCCTCAAGGAGTTTTCGCGCTGGTGTTTTGGACTCCTGTGCAAGGAT